>CAWUFW010017379.1:0-264654 GCA_963921515.1 Calotriton arnoldi
AGCGCCCCAACAAGTTGGAAACTTTCGCGAAGATTCGTCAACCGGCGCCAACGTTATTTCAAATAGAATGTCGCGGATTTCCTATAGATAATAGGTTTTAACTATAACTATCTACTGGCGACCGCCAGTAGATAATATATATATATATATATATATATATATATATATATATATATATATATATATATATATACCCACACATTTTCTGATCTAAAAGTCACTGAAATAAATGTCTTTCTTTTTAGCATGCACCGCTCATGCTACTGCGTTTCGCTGCTTCGGCTGTTGGCCTGTTTCTTGGGTTTCTCTCCTGCTGAATTACCAGATGCAAGTTCTCAGCAATTTGAATGCCCTTGGTTTCATAGGATCGGACCGTAATGGCAATATAGGAGAAATCATTGATGAAATAGAATGAACCAGTGTCTCAGAGTGCTACAAGCGGATCCATTCATCACACTGTGATATGTTAGTTGCCCAAGAAAGCATAGGTATGAACACACCTGGGTCATGAGTTCACAAAGTCAAAATACGTGATGGTTGTCTTGGGTTTCCTGTCTAAGTGCATGTGACTTTCAGTTTGGACTGTATTGCTTTTACGAGGTAGGACCAATAATTATTTGCATATGGTTACTCAGTTTCTGAAGAGGTCCACGTGAACTAAAATGGTGAAATTGCCTGTGTGCAGACTAATCACCAGAAGTTCCGACTGATTAAAAAAATGTAATCCTGCAATTTTTGTGCTGTATTAATAACCAATATGGGGCTCTCATAAAATGATATTGCCAAAAAACACAAAATAACAAACAAATATTTTTATGCTCGTGCTCTCTATAAGGAAAGGCAATTGTACCGACTCCCAACCAACCGAAAATATTGCTAGAAAAAGGTTATTAATCGTCGACACACGTTATGCTACCCTCAAACAGTGACCATTCCAATGGGAATACAATGATCTTAACTGTATTACCCTACAGGCCGCCTGCATTATTCATGACTGGATTTTAAATCTCTTAGGACTGCTTTAGGGCTGATCTCTCAAGACTGTATTCAGACACTGAGCATCTATGCATTTTCGATTATGCACATTTGAGTTATTGTCCAGGAACCATTGCTCAAACTGGTGCTTTTGACATTGATACAGCAAGTTTACTTTTTTTTAGGAATTCCGTCAATGTCTTACGTGTACCCAGATTTAGATTTACGTGATATCCAAATGGAATTCTTTTCTAATCATACACATTGGGATAACTCAGTGGGCCATAATGTGCAGATTTGGTGTTCTTTTTCGCTTTATCCATTGTGTAAATTTTGCATTTCTTTTCTGCGCGGTGTGATAGAAACACTTTAGCGGTGAAGGCGATCAATTTGCATTTTTGATTGGGATTATCCAGTGTCGAAGCTGCATAATACTGCACATGGGTTGCACCTCTAAAAAGATATCAGTGACTTCAAGCCTAATGCGACAGTTGCTGGCATCTTGAATACTACAACTATCCCTCATTTCGGTAAATTAACTTTTGAAAGTCTTTTCTACTATTGCTACTTTTTGAATATTTTGTTATTTCGGTTCTTTTGTTTTCCCATGCACTTCAATGGCTGGACCATATATAGATTATTTTCAAACATAAAGTGTGCTGACAGCACCATTCATCTCTGGGGCACCCTAGAATAATACCAATTCACATTTGGGTCACTGGAACACAGTGATAGCAGTTTTGACTTCCAGATACACACTGTTAAAAGTCCATTAACGTGCTTCTACCCAGCCTTAAAACATCCTCAAATGCGTTTTCTGTAGATTAGGTAATTTACTTTAGGAGTCACCTTTGTGTCACTGCAAATTCAGCATTTCACTAATTACTAGCATATCTAATTTAGACTCTTTTATTCATGTTAAGGGAGCACCTGAGGTGTGTAATTTACTGTAAGATCATTTGGGAATCTCATAATGAGACTAAGAAGAAATTGGGTTAACTGACTTTAAGAGCCATTTGTGGCTTGCAGAAGGCGAGGACAAAAGTGGCGATGTGAAGGATGGGTGCAAAAAGAGGAGCAAGAAGTTGACTTGAGATGCGGAGTCGAAAGAGGTGCATTAGAAACCATCAGACTCTCCCTCGATGAAGGTCTTCCAACTATGCTGGTACTACTTGACATATCCGCCGTATTCGACACCTTCTCACACCTTGATCCACAGACTCATAGAGATTGGTGTCGGCCGAAAAGCTTTAGGGTGGCTTAAACCGGACTCAAACTTTGCTTTTAGAATCCCAAATCCCGTACCATGACCCAAGATAAGGGGGTGCCGCAGGACTCCTGATTGAGCCCTGCACTCTTTAATATCTAAGTGACCACCCTGGCTCAATTGGTAAGATCCTGGGGTTTTGAAGTCATCTCTTATGGAGATGACACTCAATTGATCATCTTCATGGGACCCCACCCCAAATCTACCTAAAGCAGATTTAGTAACTGTATGAAGAAAATCGCTTCTTAGATGGCGTCTAACTGCCTACAACTAAACAGCGATAAGACAGAGCTTCTGCTATTTGGAAAAGGACATGCACACTGGTCAGATGACTGGTGACCTCCGGAACTGATCATGGCTCCCACCCCAAAAAGGTAGTGAAAAACCATGGTATCCTGATAGATGAGAATGAGCAGGTAAGCTCCACTTGCGACGCCTGCTTTGGTATCATGCGTCTATTCGTGAAGACATTCCACAATGGCTGCCACTGGAAACAAGGAAAACCCTCACTTCGGCACTTATTGTAAGCCGTCTAGACTACAGTAATGTCCTCCTGGTTGAGCTAAAAGAGGAACTTCTTGTCCAAGCTACAGGTGGTTTCAGAATACGGCTGTCTGCCTGGTCTGTAGACTCCCTCCTTGCACTCCTTTGGAGCATACTTTTAAATCCCTACACTGGCTGCCAGTGAGAAAACGATCTGTATTTAAGCTCCTGTGCCTGGTTTACAAAAATGTGTTAGGCAAATGCCCTCTCTACCTTTAAAAAAACTTCGGCCATACCTGCCTACTTGTATTCTCAGGTCCGGAGGGCAACTCTTGTTATGTCCGCATCGCATACGCATGACTAGATATAATGGGTGCTCTTTCTCCCATCATGCTCCCCACCACTGGAACAGACTGCCTTTTCGCATTCAGTCCTGCTATGACTTCGCTGGTTTTTAAAAACTGCTCAAGACTAGACTCTTTTAACTCCGTCTTCTTGTTCATGCGCCAAAGCGCTGAGAGACCCCTTCGGAGGTGATTATTTCTGTGCTCTACAAATTCCACTAACATAACAATTCCAGTAACAACATTTATAGAGTGTCACAAAAATTATCAATTACTTTATATTACAGGAAGGCAAACATGTTAAATAATGCGATAAGTCTACTGATACATACGTGACAAAGGTGACGTGGGTGCACTGCTATATTCACACAGCTGCTGAATTCCTACACTAATTCAATTTGATAGGAGTGAGCAAGAGGGTGGTTAGCAATAGGATGGAAAGAGGCTTCTTAACACTATAATATTCGATTGGACTCGAACAGAAGATTTTCTTTAATTATTTTTGACTAACATATTTTTGGAAAAAGATAATAGAAACCTGATAGCTAGCAGTTAGCTAACGTGCTAGATCTCACGAAATATACAACCATTTGACTAGCCCAATTTCATTAAAAAATCCCCTCCCTTAACAGACCGTATTGTTGCTGGATGACTGCTGTAATATGCATGTGTCAGACTTGGAAATTCAGTATAAACATGGTTTCCCTACATAAGTGCATTTTTAAACTGAGAACTGAATTGTAACATTGTCCCCTTTATCTGTTCTGCCTTTGCAAATAACCACGTGCTGCCTTCTCTGGCTCACGCTGGCTCTATGTTCTTCTATTAGGGAAACCACTCTGCTGGCAAAAGAGGATACTAGGTCAGCACTATATAGATACCCCAAAACTTTTTTTTAAATGATGATTAGTTTATCAGACAGGTTTGCACAATCTCTTGAAATTTATTTCCTAAAGACTGAATGACCTGTTCAACTCTGCTCTCGTCCTTTTGCGAATAAGCATGCTAGTAGGCATAAGCAACAACGGGTAGTAAGGTGGTATATCTTGTTTGAGTCAGCAGACAACAACGTTTGCATAGATAGACCAGATAAAGTAGCGTTAGATCTAGTTTCATGTTTTATATATAGTGCAAACTTTATTTTCAAGCATTGCACCTTAAAATGTATCACTCGACTGGTTAAATAAAGCCTGGACAGTGTTCAATAAAAAACACTTATTCTATCGGGTAGTGAATCAATAAGCAACCCAGAGTCGTGTCAAAGAAGATTTTCAATAGGCATTAAATGAAGAATTCGAGCCAACTCTTTATGGAATGCGTTTATCTATAAAACAGTGCAATATGATGGAGTGAACAAGGTATACTACCTACTTTTCAATGGCATGTAGGGTCAAGACCAGAAGATAAAGCACCCTCTTTAGTTTACAGTTGTACTGACACACAAGTGAAACACCCGACCCATTCCTATGCATCAGGCCCTGCCACACACTATGTGATCATGGCTGATATGGTGCTACAAGCCTTAAGATGGGGGTTGGAGTGTTATTGGCATAAAGTATCATTTGTATTTTCATCTCTAAATCCATAACATACATGTCAGAGTGCAATTTAAATTTCCTATGCATAATTTGGATTTTCTGAGAAGTCTGAGAGAAATATTTCGGGAAATAAGAGAGCAAAAGGTCCTCTACCTACTATACAAGTGTGATTTTTCGTTGTTTACCACCAACACCGTACCCTATTTAAAGTTTTGTTGATCTCCTACAGCATTACATTTCTTGCAAGAATAAATTAACTGCAAGCGTGAAATACTGCTGCACCTCTCCTCCCCGAGAATGATTCTTTAACAGCAAGTATTTAGAGCATACATACACAGAGAGGGATGCAATGTTATGACACAAGTGGCTTTATATAAATAGATCCCCTTAAACATGTATAACACTGCATGAATGCCTAACAGCTTGCAGAAAAGTTGAGAAAAATACCCTCAAGTGAAAGGCACCGACTTTCAGCTCTTTTGAGAAATGTTTACTTGTTAACGTCTCATTTTATGTCACTTTTGAGATTTGTTTATTTCATACATGTATTTATTGGTTCGGTTAGGAATAAAACAACAACTTTTGAAAACTGAGTTGGAATTATTTTTTCTAGAAGTGCCATTACATTTAGGAATGAAGAAACAACGAGTCTGATAATAGGAAACACAGGATTATTGATTTTTTTCTTCTTTTCCGCACTGAGTAGGTGAGCACTTTTGTAAACCAGAGTTGAAATATTGTTTCCTGTAGGGTCATTATACTTTGGGATGTAGTAGCACCCATGGAATGACATACTCTGAACAAGAGTACTCTTGAAGGCAGGGAAACTGATGTGTGTCCAGCAAGGAGGGTGGCGGTTCCTTCATCGGTATTTTATCACTTTGTATTGTATTATGCCTTGTAACAAACAGGTTATCTGGCTTAGAAATGATACTACGGTTCGACCTTAAAACAGATTTTTTCTGATTCAAATATTAAAGTCCCACTCAGCCCTAACTTCAAATGCATTCGTGATTATAAATGCACGTGTAAAAAGGGGGCGTCCAAAACTGCTCCGCACTTTTTCGTACAGCAGGCCTTGAAGCAACGCTGCAGTGAGTATCTACAAAACCAGGCAGCTGCCAGTCAAACAGTGCAAACCAAGCTAAGAAACAATCGAGCATATAAAAGCAGGACACAGGGAATGGACATAAACATATGAGGGAGAGAGGAGTAGTTGAGCATCTTACATTTTGATGAGCTTGCATGGTCTCTTTTTAGTTTGCACTAGTTTGTTTTGATTATCTGTAAAACATTCTTAGGTGCTTCATGTGGAAGCAGTACAATAATGTTAATATTATGTGCATGCCCTGTGGATGTTCAAGAATTCTTGCCAATTCGGAACAATGTTACATTCCCTGCAAACCATGTACACATACAGGCATGTACCGAAACATATCATAAGGCCTGGTTGTTTAGCCTTGCAAGGAAAAGGTGACACTTTACAGTGAAATGCAAATCTCAGAGTCCTTTGTGTTTTAAAAGAAGCGCCTGCATACCCATCTCAAAGTTTATATGACGATTTGAAAAAGTTCGATCTCTATTTTAGATGTATGCCACTGTAAGCAACTTTTTTCCCCTTTTCTGTGATATTTTTCTACTGGGAATGATATAAAGTATTTATAAAGAAGGTGTGATGGAATTTAAAAAAAAAAAAAAAAAAAGAGTGCTTTGCCGCCCACCTGCACACATTAAGCACTGCCTGTACGTCTTGGATAAAATTGCCACTAATATAACATTTTCTTACACATCCTTTAATTATGAGCTCTTTCCCCTTTTAGTGCTACTCATGAATTCCCAGGACCCATCTTCTTAGACTTCACTGTGATATTCACTGTTTATTTGATTTCTGATAAGCATCTCCAATTCCTGCCCTGCACAACTGTGTGGCGCTCCTGTAAACCATGCCTTATGCATTACCTTTGAAGGTGGAAAGTCGCTCTTCTTGAACCCACAGTGTCACATATATTTTAGGGCCCATATAGAGGCAATATTTTGGGAACTTTCTGAGTCAAGGTAATTTACAGAGTTTAGAATAAGAGAAACTTGCATGTATAGCAAAGTATTCCCTCTTCTCTATCCAGTCTCTATGCAACAAATCGGACTGCTAGGGGCAATAAGTTTCCTGAAGTGGATTCTGGGCCGGAGCTTCATACATACGATTTTTTCAAGCCATAAATATAAAAAGCTTGCTTTGATTCCCTGCTCTTGATCTTAGAACACAATTAATTTTAAAAGGGGTAAATGTCAAACGCTGTTTGTAAGACAGTTGTCACTTTCCTGTTCGCTGCCAATTTAAAGTTGGTTTGAAACACCAAACTTCCTTCAAAACTGATTCATCCATGAGAGACTCCCAATTTGCAAATCTTAATTTTGATAAATTCCTTAAGGATTAGTGTTCAGAGTTAAGAGGCTGGTTTTCTTTTAAATCGAAGAAGTAAATACATTCATTTTTCAGCCAGTGTGCTTATTCTAAGAAGGCCCTACTTTAATGCTAAAAGTGCATGTGGAGTAATGTTTGCTTTGGTGGCCCTATAATGTGCATAGTTCAAATAATACAAAAGACTGCACTTAGACCTAATTGGAACAGCATACATTGGCAAAGATCTATTTTTTGGCCTTGAGGGCAGTGGTGATTAGCATAACAGAATGGCCCTCATACATTGATTGAACTTTCTTTTAATCCATTGACGACTTCTAATTTCCTCTGAGCTTAAGTTAATACAATCAAAAATCTGGATGGGATTGAAGAGATTTCAGCATAATTTAATCCCAAAATAATACAATCTAAAGGAGTGCTGACTGCGACCACATGCCACTTCTTTGGCCCTTTTGATGTTTATTTTTAGATGATTTCTTGAATTATATTTCATGAAATGGTGTCACCTCCTCTGTAGGCCAACAAGAGTCTATTAACAATCTGCATACATCAGCATGCAGATCATACTAAGACCCAGACAATCGATCTATCAGGGTTCTAATAGAGCGCAGCTAATAACCCGTAGGTACTCAAGGCGCTGGGGGGTGGGTCCTGCAGTTCATTTGAAGAGCCAGGTATTGAGGTCCTTCCTGAATTGAGGCAGTGAGGGTGACTGCCTGAGATGTAGAGGAAGAGAGTCCCAGGTTTTTGCGGCAAAGTAGGAGAAAGATCTTCCCCTGGCTGTGGTCTAGCAGATCCGTGAGATAGTGACAAGGGCCAGGTTGGTGGAGTGGAGGTGTCTGGTGGGAGTGTAGAATGAGAGGTAGTGGTTGAGGTATGCAGGTCCGATGTTGTGGAGACATAGAGGAAAGCTCCCAGAACCATTGAGGTTCTCATCCAAAGTAAGCACTGAACATCAAAAGTGCACAGTCTTCATTCAGAGAATCATTGATTGGAACCACTTTGACAAATTACTCTTGCACGCAAAAGTTACCCACATCCTTGTGCCTGCATGCCACGCAGGTAAGACAGGGCCGAAAGCTAAAGCTTACAACTCTGCCCATAAGAGAGCATATTAATGAAAACAAAGGCTGCCATGCAACATACAAAACAAACATGCATAGAAGAGTGTTTTTATGTCATGAATACTTTGCCAAAAAGGTCAGAGAAGAAAAATGAATCAATAACAGATTAGTGCGTCAAGCATATCATTTGTGGAAGGCCCAGCTTTAAATCACATGTGGAAGAAAGGAATGTGGTTATTTACACCAGTCCTCCCCTAAAAATGCAGCAATTAAATTGATAGTGAAATATCTGCTTCATCATCTAAGATCAGCCTGAATTTATACTTTATTGGGTTAGTCAGTGTCAGTGGTGAGGGGTGTATCACACTAGCAGTCCTTTATTATGGAAACAGCAAACTTGATCAAAATGTGGGGAGACTCTGAATTAAACCTTGCCAGTCCACATGGATCTGACTTTATCTGACTTTTAATCATTGATTATCAAATACTGCCCCTTAGATTTAGCCACCTGGAGGTATGTACACTGCTTTGGTCTGCATATCGCTTTCAGATCCTGAAGGCTCAAAACCAGTATGATGTATATTACCAGCTAAATTGAGTAACTGTAGTATGAGTCTTAGAATCACAGCTCTCTGTAACAAGCGCTATATAAATGCAAACCTTTCCCTCTTCTATCCCTCCACTTTACTTTTTCAATCCAAATAACAGACTCACATGTCCACCAAACAAATTAATTTCATATTTCCCCAAACTAATTTACCACTAATCCTTTTTGGGTTCAAGAGTAGCGTTCTACTCGCCGAAGAGCGCTTCAACACCTCATCAGGGGTAGCAAGCACTATATAAATGCAAACTCTTCTATCCCTCCACTCTCCTTTTTCAATCCAAAGAAACTTACATGACCACGGCTCAAATTAATTTAATATCTCCCTATACTACTTCACCACTAATCCTTTTTGAGTTTCAGAGTAATGTGCTACTCGTCGAAAAGCGCTTCGATACCTCGTCAGAGGTAGTAAGCAATATATAAATGTAATTTACAATTACATAATTTCCCTCCATTAAAAAAATTAAGAAAGGGATGTTGGCCTAACAAGCCCTTTTTAAAACACTGTAAAGGGGATGGCAAATGTACTGCCAGTCCTGACTTTTCTTATGAATTCATTCTGTGCAGCTAACTCTTCAAGGACAGAATGGCCTTGTCAGGCTTTCCAACAAACCCAGATTGCCACTGCAAAATTTTAAGGACAGTGAGTAATGTTCTGGAAAGAATTTATCAGCAGCAGGATAACTACCTGCCCCCACAGGCTGGCTCCTAGAACAGAGTTGTAGGATCTTGAGGCTGGGCAATATATATGGCTGAAGCGAAGATGCAAGTGTTCCTATAGGAGCCACTTTACTTATTCATGTCAAGTATTTATTATTGGGTGGACCTAGCCATAGTGCAGCAGAGCGTTTTTCAAGTAGCAGTGAACAATGAGCAAAACAATGGTCACTGCCCTTCCAGACATAGGCAGTGGCCACTGCTGCTTCGAAGGCTCAGCATTTTGTGGACAATGACCATGATCAGGTCAGTGCAGAATTGGAAATGACATAAACTGGTCCCATATGGTTTCATAAACCAAATGGATAACCCAATGGATAACGCATACTATTTATCATATGCATACAACTTGTCGTCACTAGTAACAAATCATTAATTAAATATTTGACAATTAAAAATGCTCAAATTAAATTCAGATCACCAAATACTTCTCATCTTAGTCATCAAAAAATATATGGGTGCATAACCCATATTTATTTATGAAGTGCTTTCATATAATGTTGTGCCTTAGATGATGTGACACTATGGAATTGATTTCGAGTTTGGCGGACGGGTTACTCCATCACAAACTTGACGGTTATCCTGTCCACCATATTACGAGTTCCATTATATCCAATTGAACATAAAGGAACTCGTAATACGGCGGGCAGGATATCTGTCATGGATGTGTTGGAGTAACCTGTACGGCAAACTCGTAATCAGGCACTAAGTGTCATAAAAGGTAAGATCTCAGACTCTAGTGTGAGACTTTCATGTTGATACAACTTTTTTTTAAAACCCCTCAGCATAATTATATAATTTCCAATCTGATATCTCAACAGCTTCCAACTCTACAACAATTTTAAGGCTAGATGTATCAACTCTGCACACACTCTCCGGTAACACACTACCACAGGCAATTTAGATGACAAACTATAGTTCTCCAGTAGCACTAACCATTACTACAGTAGAGCACACCACGCTATGTGAAATACAGCAACAAGTTCCTCTATCATTGAAGTAGTGCAACATGTTAATCTCCAATGACACTAAAAGTAAGATGAGACAGTGTGATAACACTCCAATCAAACAACTCTCTGCCTCACCTCTACCAGCACACAAGCAACTCACCTACTTCACGTTTCCATGCAATCAACATAGCACCAAATAAAATACAGGTGGCAGCAAGCTATTCTGTTAATAGCACTAAAGACAGCTACACAACCTGAACTGTCTAAAATGAAACACAGGATTCAACTTTATCACTTAAAAAGAATCCTCACGATTCTAGCAGACTACATAAAACACCTCAAACCCCTCACTCTGACGAGTCAAAGCCTTAGCTATTAAACAGCACCAAAGTTATGGAAGTAGTAATGAGGTGTTTTAAAACAACACAAAATAATGTAATGGGCAATGGGGCAGTTGCCGCCTCCATGAAACACGAAATACCACTATATATTCTGATGGACCTATCCATCCAAACACAAAATGTACCACAAAATGTACCACGCAAAAATTAAAACCCTCAGAGCCAGACTAGAGACAATACTATTTCCCAGCACCCACCATTAAACCATAAGAAGCTTTCAAGGTTCAAATACATATCCCCAAAACAGGTGCATGGATCTTGCTGAAAGGGTTATGGTCGAGATAGCAATTTGGATATATTCTTTCTTATTGAGGACAATGTAATGATTGACAGACAGAGGGACAGGGAAACTAACAGGAATGGTTCAACTTTTTTTTCTACTTATACTGTTCTATAGGTGGTTCCTTTAAAGTGCCGCTCTTGCTGTTGTGCACTTGTGCTTAACTCTTTAAATCTAATTGTTTCACATGTGGTTCTGATGGCCGGGAGGCATCTACACCTATACTGCAATGTATTTCAACCAACCCCCTTACCCACCACGCCCCCACAGGACACAAGTCCTCTATTTGAAGTTGCCCTTCCACCTCTGTCAAATAGGACTCAGGTATGTGAATGCATATATCATTAACGTGTTCTGAGAGGCCTTGGCACGTGGTACTCAGTGCAAGATGTGCTCTACTTGGTTAACATGCAGTCGGAAGACCGTTATACTTGGATAACAGTTGTGGTGTTGAGCTATGCATAATGAAGTGCAGAGGGTAATGTATATGCAAGTGATTAGTTTGCTCTGTTAGCACAGTATGGGGACAACTAGAGTGATGCAGCAGTACAGGTGCATTTTGTAATTATTCTGGTCTACGCCTACGCTCTTTGTGTTTTGCTCCTTTTACCAGCATGCCTCATTCCAGAAACATGCTGAGCCCCATCTATTTACTGATAAATTAACCCTGCTCTTCTGACAGGTCCACCGGGTAGAGAACAATTAATATATCACCGTTGTGTTTTGCGGCGCTATTTTGAAAGTTAAAGTGCTTCCCTTCGCACAAGCAAGCCACTCTGATGTTTAGGGTATCTACAGCATACATATCCCCTCATTACATATTTATAGAGTTCCTGTCCATCCCTTTCCACTTAGCTATGTGGGTTCACCAACCACCGCAGGGAGAAAATGAAGGCCCTGCTTTGTTCAAGCAGGACATTAAGGCTTTTGATCGATGGAGACCGCAGGATGCAAAAGTCAAATAAAGTCTACGAAGAAGGGCACGTTCCACAGTGGTTTAATCCATCTAATGTTGTATTTTATTGAAGACCCAGGCTCAGTGAAGTAAGGGTGAACTGACTGGTGACATCATGTTAACAAAAGGTTGGACCCAGTCAAAAGGTACTTAAAAGTACACCCCATTCGCATCCATAGAATTGGAAAAAGTCACACACTCTTAATTTTGTAATCAAACATTGAGGGGCTCGCGCTGTCCTACAACTAGAACCGCTTGCCAATGTAAAAGCAAAAAAAGTGCCAAAAGGATTCAAAGATGTTAAAAGAAAACAGCTACTGTTATTACAGTTGTGGATTCTGGGCACAGGCTTGGTTGTGTCACGTGGTTCGCCATTCTGTGGCTGGAAAGTCCAAGGCACTAGTGGACAGAATAGCAGCGTTTGTCTTCAGCTCTTCACAGCTGGCCGTGAGATTAGGCACTTAAAGCTAGCTAAACATGGTACATAAACTTGGCCCTGGCAGGCCCCTGTGCGTGCGTGCCAATGTTCTCAAAACAGTTAACTGAAAACTCTGCCATTTAAGTATAATACCTCACAGACTAACTTGCAATGCAGGCATGAGGAACGTTTTACTTCACGGTAAAGCAAGGGCGTATATTTTGTCAGAAAGTAGGTCAGAGTTACAAGCTCAGCAAAAACAACAGCGAAGAAACGCGTTTTGTGCTGGGCCAGAGACACGCCACAACTCCATGAAGCGTCTTTTGTGTCCGGCTTCTTGGGGTAAACAAGCGTACAGCGGAATTAAGCCGGGCCTTCTTGCCTGCGCTGGGAAAGACACAATGCCATTTATCGAATGATTGCCATGGTGCCCGCGAGTACTAACAGCAACGGCCATTGTGGGTCGCGGCATCAGCCCTCTATTGCAGCCCCAGGTCTACTTGAGGATTTAGGGGCCGGACCACCAACGTACAGCAGCTCGGCGACGTGCAGCGCGCGCTGCCTGTGCGTGATGCGAGGCCCGCGCGCTCAGTGTCATGCAAGGGGAACAATGATGGATTGATCTATTCCCCGCTATAGGCACTTGGCCATTAGGAGTGATATGTGGAGCATAGCAATAATCTATTTTTATTCTGATAAATCTGGGTGAAGTATCTATGTCTAGATTGCATGAGGCAAAAGCATTTCTGGAGTTGTTCACTGGAAAGTATGTCTATACTTTTTAGATGCACGTACAGTCGATTTCATGAAACCACATTATACACTTAAGTACAGGAATTTAATTGACTCACAAACCAAATGAAAGTTGCATGGGAATAGTGTTTTATTTGTTAAAAAAAAACAACTACATTAGTGCAGGAGTAGAAGGTTCTTTTATGGGAGCCTGCATGGCTGAACCTTGTGCTGCCAAATACCTAGGTGCCTACTTTTGTTTCCACCTCAAACTTCTTTCATTAACGTACACTTCCTTTCGCTATGTCACTCTCGCAAGATCTTTTTCGTTGCGGCTTTCTCCTTTTTGGAATTGTTTTCCTATATTTCTCCTCCTCCTCTCTCCCTTTTCTGCCTTTGTATCTCTTGCTTTGGGTCAAAGTGTTGAGCCCCATAGATAAGTGACAGAGTGCATCATCCGAACAAACTAGGCAGTGGTGCCAGAGTTCCCAAGCTTCCCAGTTCCATCCATGAGTAGCTCACCCAGTCCAGTTTTTTCTTTGAAAGCTGGCATTTGTATTCCTGTTGATCCCATTAGGAAGTCAAGACTGCAAGTGCCGGAAGGCAGAGAAAAAGCACATGGACTGGATAACTGCTCATGTATGGACCATGGAAGCTTGAGAGCTCTGTGGTGCTTAAGCACTTTAATGATATGCCCGAGTAGCTCATTGCAAACTAGATATATATGTTGATGCTGACAGTGTAGCATACTAATCAGTACTGGTGTGGGTAGGGGCCATGACTCAAGAGAGAAGCCCTGAGTGGGTCATTACCCCGTCCCTCCCTGAACAATGATAATAACCATCATAGAATTCTTAAAAATCTGAGCTGGGATGGACAGGCCTTTTATTCCACTGGGCATTTCCCCGGTGGGCTGGAGCCCCTGGAGGCCCGTTTTGAAAGCCCAGGGCCACTCCTGGTGCCTCTGTCACTTTGCTCAGCTCCCAGAGGTCAATTTCAGCATGCAAAGAGCGGCCTCAAGAGAGGGGAGAGGTAGAGAGGTAGGTAGAGAGAAAGCTATCAGAGAGGCAGAAGAAATATAGGAGAGATGGATGTGGGATAGACAGAGATTGCGCGAGAAGATGAAGGAAGCAGGACTGGTTTGGACATTTTTGCAAGGGCTGCTTTTGGTTTCTCACTCTGTCCTTGAATCTGCATATACAATTTATATCATGCTGTTTTTATGGGTAAAAGCTATAAAATAGAGATACTTATGGACAGCAGGTACTAAAATATAATATGTAGTATAATATGCTATTTATTACCATTGTTGAGAGAGGGGAGGCTGATTCCTCTCTTCTCATTTATGGTAATTAAAAGCATATCACACTGTGTGTGTGTGTATATATATATGTATATATGTATATATATATATATATATATATATATATATATATATATATATATATATATATATATATATATTTTAAAAAACACCGTCTGGAAAAACAAATCTGCAGTTATGGCTATGATTTACTTTCCACTGAGAATTAGTTTTTAGTTTGCTAATTACTTAAGCACAGTTTTACGAACTAGCACAAAATGTTGTTTTGTAGGGAGTCCATCTGACTAAGATTTGGTAGCTCAAGTTTCATGCAAATGTATGGAGGGTTGGGGAATTAAAAGGGAGTTAAAAGCTGTGTTTCCCATTCTTGCTCCTAGAGGAATTACAGCAATATCTACTAAACAGAACTACACCAAACGTGGCACAAAATTAAAACGTTACCCAGATGGGAGACCTGTTGTGATTCGGTGCAAATCCATTAAGTTGTTTTTTTAGATATTTGCAACGCAAAAAAGACTCAGGCGGGCTTTAAGTGAGAAATGAATTGTATATCCTGTCCATTAATTTGTGGACCATGATATGAACCTGTATTTAATCACGTAGAGGACGCAAAACGTAAGGTAGAAGATGTGACCAAAACCACGAAATGGCATTACTGCATTTCACAAGTGCTGGAGTATTCTATACTTTTTATTATTACATTGTTATTATTTTTATTATTACATTTAGGGGGATATTCCCAAGAACGTGTGATAATTATCGCAAAATTAGCTTAACGCAACTTTGCACATCGCAGTCTATCGCGGGAAAATACCGCTGTGTTAACATTGTATTCTCAACCCGGCGGCACCATGCGATAGTCTCACGACAACGCGCCAAATGACTGCGTTAAAATTAACGCGACACCGCATGACGCACAGCATGGCTGCAGTCCAATTATCATGACATGGTGCACGCCACGACACTGAGGTGGCTGAGTGTGGAACACATCCGTAAAAGGAGCAGGTCACACTCTGACACATCCACGTGCACAAACAACCCCTGACGCCAACAACACATCTGCGGATAAACCATGCCCCAAGATTCCAAAATCCGAACTAGAGCCAAAATTAGCCAAGTCTGCAACATCACAGCACTGTAGAAGCACAGAAGTCAAAGGCACACCGCCTCAAAGGGATAAGGGGCAGCAAAATCACAGCTGCAGGGGCGACTCTCCCACAATCTAGCACACACACATAGCAATAACAGCACATCATCATTGACGACAATGTGGAACAAAGTGCAATACTCCCACTACAGAACAGAGGACACAACTGGTTCCGCTTGTGCGTAGGAACTGGACAATCACATCTGGCATAGCAGGAAACTGTGAGATGATGATGTACGTGTACAACCTCACAACCGTGATGTAGGTCAAATGTCCACTGTCCCGCATCAAATAGTCACCTCCTCACAAACAGTCACAATGTACATTGCCATGCAGTCTGTATGTAAACTTGAACAATGCGTCAACGTACATGCCAACACAATGTTAAAATGCATCTCCCCTTCACATTGCAGAGGGACAATCAACACCTCCTGCAGAGCAGACCAGACAACTCATCAGTGATGATGAAGAGGACCTCCACACCTTCGACAACGACGCCCTACAACAGCTCATGGACAGCTACGGCAACCCACCTCCAGGAGCAGGGCAGCCCAGCTGCATCGAGGAGACCCCACCCCTGCACAGACCACACAGCAGGAAGCACCCACCACCACGTTTGGCTCCCAGCACCACACCCAAGAACACATGGCGTTCCAAGGCCATGTGTTAGACTGCCAGAAGGAGGTGGCTGAACAGGTGCGGGTGGGGTTCGACCTCATGACAGCCAAACTAGATGACATACGTGGGTGTCTAAGTCCCATCAGGGACCACTTACACTCCCTAACGGACACCCACAGTTCGCTCCATGATGTCCAACAATCCATGCCCGACATCGCTGGAATCATGACTCTGAGAGGAGAACAACTGTCCAGTCAGAGTGGCCTCAGCGATGTCAGCCGAGAGTTGGCACAGATGCTGAGGATAATGGAGAACATGGAGCGGATGCATGCGGAAAGAATGGCTGCCACCGATGCACACCAGCGAAAAGTTGTTGGGATCTTCCATGCCCTGCAGCTCCTCATCATCGCATTGCTGCCACTAAGGCAGTTGCTGATGAATGATGCTGGTACTTCTACACACACATCCCCGGCCCCTGATGTGTCAGTGGCACACAGTGCTGCAGACCAAACATCAGCACACACATGTCAGACAGATGACATAGAGGACGAAGATGCGGGTGATTCCACCTTTGTAGTAAGAAGGAGCCAGTAGCATTCTTCTCCAACATATGCCCCGTTTCAGCTTGGTTCTGCCCTCTGCATCATGCCCTGTAACAACACCTCCCACTGTCCCCCGAAACACTCTGCGACACTCACCATGGACCTCGACATGGACTGCCATATTTGGTTTGCTTACCAATGACACAGCAATCAGACTGCGGACTGTACTCTTCCTCTTCCGATGTACTTGTCAATCCCTAAATGACCCTGGCTGGCCCTCCACTGGGATACAATGTAATGTGGGGTTTGCATGGCCATGTACTGCTCCAGCTCCGACACTCCACCGAATGTGAATAAATCATTCAAATCCACACAGATGTGTCATGTCCATTATCGATCAAGTATGAAAGTGTGGATTAATGTAAGGACATTGATTGCCCAAATAGGTACACCCTTGGAAATGAAAGCAATGCGCATGTTTGACCGTGACACACATAGGAAGGGAGATGAATGGGAATGTGTGCACTAGCTGTGGCCTCATTGCTCTGAAACAACAATGGCGCAATTCCTCAACTTTGCCCCACGCAATGTTAGAAATAGGGCTGGGTATGAAATGTCAAAGTCGTTGGCAGGCCTAAAGTAGTGTCCCCCATCACATTTGACAACAGAACATCTCTTCGCATACCTACTCACACTCAACTGGGTGGACACAGCCTGTAGTGATGGATCACATTGATCCACATGGCAAGAATATGGACACCATACTCACATTGCTGAAGACACGTAAGAGCACAGGTCGATCGGCAACTATCCAAACCTCTATGTCTGGCTCACAGAGGTGGAGCTGGCAATAGGGACTCACCCCTAAGTGAAATGCGTCAGTCAGTCCCTCCCTGTGTACGGACAATGCTCATTGAGGCACACGATTTGTCATTCTAATCAACACTCATCACAGTTGAACACTAGTGAAGTTGCGTGGACTTCATTGCCATGTGCGTGTCAGTACTGGCAAGACAAGGGCCACAACATGCAGACCAATGCATCAGACACTAACAGGCAGCATTCTGACACGGTACAGTTCCACGTGACAGGGGTTGTGCATGTGCCCAGGATGTTTTGCCATTGCGTTGGTGGCTCTCGTAGAACCGGCACTCTTCTGACCTGCGGCAGTCATTTGGATGATATGCCACAGCTCGGAGCAATGAGTCGTATGTGTGTGCAACGTTTGGACGTATGAGTTGTCGTGTACGTAAGTGTCAAGGGCATTCCATGCAAGAGTACCTCTAGCAGGTACTTCCATGTGTGGGGTGTGGATACGTTGGTCTATCATTGGCGCTGTGCGTAGTGTGTGAGTCGTCATCATCTGCAATGGTATCTCTCTCACGGGGTGCCTGCCACATGAAAGGACAAGGTCGGAGGTGCAGATGTCCTTCCGCCTTATGTATTGAGACAAAGGAGCTTTCATCCCTAATGTTAGTCTAAGGCTTGCATTCTGGGAATGTGATGTGGCTTTCGCGCTGCAATTGAGGCTAGGCATTAGGCTTATGGTGCACCAATAGCGATACACACACAACAGTTGGCATGCATGAGCCAAGAGCCCGAGCGGCCTTGCGCTCCTTGTACAATCCCTTCATGCGCGGCCGCCCTCCGGGTGCATGCAACATTGCAACATTGCAACATTGTCGATTGTGGGCCGTGTGGCGCAGACACTGCAACAGAGACACATGCATCAGTTGGTTTCCTGTCAAGCCCAGAAATGAACCACGCCCAGAGCCCAGGGATAATTATTCACACCCCTACACTGGCCTGGCATATGCCGACCCAGCCCACTCGGCGTACGTATAAAGGGGGGGACGACGACGCAACGTGTCCCAGTTCTACCCCACTGCCGGAGGTGACATGGCCGCGTCCGCCTGGCAAATCACGGGACTCAATCAGAAAGGGTCCATGACTTGCGTTGCACAGAGTTGGTGGCACCGGAAACACTGCGGCCGGCACAGGCCTACCTCCACGGGACGGTGACTTTCGGTGCACTGAGGTAGGGGCACCTTAGGTGCTGAGCGGGTGTGCAGCCTGCGATGATGCGCTGTCCTGGCAGTACGGACTGGTAATGGTTTGTGTGAGCCCTGCTGGGCCGCAGTGTAGGCCTGAGCCAGCGGGCCGCGCGGGCCTACCGCCACGTGGCGTTGCCTCGCGGTTCACAGAGTTAGTGGCACCTATAGGGCTGAGCGGGTGTGCAGCCTGCGATGATGCCATGTGCACTGATATGATCTCTGCCATTGCGAAATCAAGACCCAGAATCACGTGTGTGACCTGGTGGCCCGCGGGGCGAGGCTGCATGATGTGGAGGCTGCCAAGATCGCGGGCCCCGGGCTTGGAGCTTGCACCGGCACGTGGTGGGCCCTCTTGGAGACACGCTGGTGGCGGAAGGTGAGCAGTGAGGCCTGCGTGCGCAGGGGCGGGCAAACACCGCTGGGCGGCGGGAGGGGCTGGGGTGTGGCAGCCTGTGTGCGCAGGGGCGGCCAACTGATGATGGCGTGTGCAATGATATGAACTCTGCCATTCATAAATCTGGACTCTGTTTCAGATTGGGGACCTGGTGGACTGCAGTGTGTATCGGCACATGGTTGGAAACACACCGGTGGCAGCAGGTGAGCAGTGAAGCCTGGGTCCGCAGTGTCGGCACTCTCTCTCCCTCTCTTCCTTTCACTGTCTCTCTCTCTCTTCCTCTGTTTCTCTCTCTCCCTCTCTTCCTTTCACTCTCTCTCTTCTTCTGTTTCTCTCTCTTCCTTTCACTGTCTCTCTCTCTCTTCCTCTGTTTCTCTCTCTCTCTCCTTCTCCCTCTCTTCCTTTCACTGTTTCTCTCTCTCTCTCCTTCTCCCTCTCTTTCACTGTCTCTCTCTCTCCCTTTCTTTCTCTTTCTCTCTCTCTCTGTCCTTTGATGGGCGCATGACACACCTTCTTATCTTGAATTTTGTCTTGCAGGCTGTGTCTTACAGATTGTCCAGAGAAGACCCGCCATGGCTTTTCCGAATAGTTGTTTGGAGTTGAATTTTAATAAAATCATTTGTTTGGAAATTCAAAGATGAATGTATGATTCTCCTTTTTCTGGCCACACATGAATGTTAATTGTTGTACTTGTGCGGCATCAGGCGAATTGTATTGTTCATGATTTCGTAGAGTTGATGTTAAATACCTTTGTCCGTGGTGGAGCCCCGGGGGGAGGGGGGTGGCGGTGGGTGTTGTGGCCCTCTTGGGGCTCCGAGCTGCATGTTCAGTAGCTCCATGGCATCTGTTGTTCTTCAGGTGTGGCTCTGGTCTGGCCTTCCTTTTGTGGTGCAGGTTGTCGTCCGACTTAACACCAGGTAAGAGCAGGTGTTAAATCCCTGCTGCTAATGCGCCTTATCACCTGTTTTGTGATCTTATCGCCGATCTGGCTGGTCGTAGAGAATATTGCGAAGTGGTGTTTTCGCGGCTTTTTGCACAGGAACGCCTACTCTGCATCTCATTAGCGTTAGTTGCCGGTGTCATCCGTGGCGATGTTTTTTGCGGCTGCTATCGCAGGTAAACTGGCGATATCGGCTGTTAGCACCAGCTTGTGAATGGTGCGATAAATCTATCGCCACTTTGGCTGCGATAAAGTGCCGCTGACTCGGCGATAAGTCCTTGAGAATATGCCCCTTAGTTTATTACAGTCTTACAAAGATATTCTTTACCTGTGATGGAAAATGTTTATTAACAGTATAGAGGTGAATGCTTTGGAGTATATACGGTGGTGGTAGTGACAAAAAAAAACTTAGTTTATCAGTATATGTGGTTTTAATTAACACTTTATTCGTTTTTTAAATTCTGCTTAAAACCCATTTTGTCCACTTGAATCTGTTTTATCCATGACTTTTGATTCACGGAGAGCCAACTGCACTTCAAAGTTTTTATTTATGCATGCTTTATTTATTTATGTGGATGTTTTTAAAGCTTTAGGCGTCATTATGCTTAGCTATTATAGTTCAAATGCTGATTGACCATAGGCTATTTATTGATTACATTATGATTAATTAAAGGAACAGTAAAATACACAAATATGTAGTCAACTGCAGAGAAGGAAATTAGTTTCAGGAAATCTCTCGAAATGTGATTAAAATCAGTAATCATGGTTTGATTTGTCCATATCATGACGTTTGGACTTAAACACCCCAGTTTGAGAGCAAACATTAGCTAAACATGACAGATAATGCGCTAATAAAACATGAAAGTGAGAATAAATGTATCGTGGCCATGCGTTCCAGAGCAAAATTGCCAAGTACCACACTATACCCCCTATTCTGTTTCAAAAAATAGAACAATCTGGCATAATAAACAATGGCTGCGTCAATCGGTAGGGGGGTAGAATGTACTTTTTCAGTAAAGGGCATGACTGGGCTCTAGCTAATGGGCCATTTCTTACTAATTACTGAGATAAATTTGGTATCTCACCCTATACGGGAACCTAAACGGCTGGAAGGTGACATTAGTGTATTCTTCAAAATACTGAATAAACAGATATGAGCAGATGTATGTATACAATGGACTCAGCAACCACTGGAAAGTGGTTAGAGTGGCTTCCTATCCAGAATGGCATTGTCCCAAAAGACCCTGCATTCATCTTCCTCTATGCCACGTGGTCTCATGCAGCCCCGGACTGCTGTGAGGAGGATGGAAGGGCTCTGTGCAGTACCTTCAAGAGGACTTCCTGCAGGTCTAGGCAGCCACTGGGAACGAGAGAGGGAGGCTAGACAGTCTCCTGGGCCTACAGCATCAATGCGAGAGGAACTAAGGGCCTGTGCAGCAGAAAAGTGCCACTTCAAAGGGTAGCTCCAGACACACAAGAGTGGTCGAGTCTTTTGCTGGAGAGGTCAAACTGTTAAAAGATCTTAATAAGATTTTGTGATACTGCTAATTATATTCATGTCTAAAAAAAGAACATTCCTTCAAAGATCATGAGGTATGTTGAGCAATCTTTAGACTGTGCTAATTCATTCTGAAATGTAAAGGTATCATCCACTTGATTTAAGTGGTTTTTTTTTAAAACCCTGACTAACAGCCATTTCTGCAATGCTCCAACCCGCAGGCTCTTGTGAGCACAGAATGTGTCATAGAAAAGCGCATTTGAAAACAGATATCCATAACTGACGCACTACTTGTTCAACAGGGAAGGCGCCTTCCTTCTCTGACACAAAGGTTTTGGGAGCATTTAAAGAACAATCAATCTCTTCAATGGCATATAAAATTAATAAACCTATGAGTCCTGATTCGGTCAGGGGCAACTGAACACCACACTAGGTGCCATTTTCATGGTACAGTTCTTGAACGTGCACAAATCTAGGTTATCTATTTTGGCCTCATCCGAACATGGACAATATATGAGTTTGCAAAGTATATTAGTGTAAAGCTGATTGAAGCTCGTTCCCTTTCTGTTGCTGACTCAGGCCTGGGCAGGGTCTAGAAATGACAGGCATGAACAGAGGAGCCCTGCCGTGCCAGGCATCCGGCTGTCCCTGCCTGCCTCACTCTATGTTTGGGACAGACAGCCTCTTGTCCTGATACAACAAGTGCGGGTGGGCTCTCTAAGCAGCAGCCAGTCTTCGACCAGACCACGCTCTCCACTACACTTGGTGTAGAAGCAATCCATGTACTCATCAGAAGTAAACACTTCTACTTGGACATGTACAGAGGCGCCCAGGCAGGGATTGTCTGCAAGAAAACTGAAGAGGCGTACATGTTTTCCAAGTCTATTTGCTATATCTCCTGCTACTGGAGTAGTGAGATGTTAGCTCACCATGCAATGGATGACTAACTGAACAAGTGCAAGTCTCAGCTATAGGACAATGAATGCCTCTACATTCACAAGGTAGTACCCGGTTTTGTTGCGGTTAACCCAAGAAATTGAAAACGTAGGAGTCCATGTAAAGGTACAGGTCACAATCCTGACAATTCGTGTTCTGCTGTTAGGAGGCTACGCTGGATGTCCTCTAATCTCAGAACTTATTCTATAACTCGTGCCTCTACATTCTCTGTTTCTCTGCATTGTAAAACAGTTGAGTGACTTTGGACGTGTGAAAAGCTAAGTCGATTTTGTAGAGATTCGGACATGTGATATACACACAGATCTCTGCAGCATGTACTGTAACCCAGCGAGTTGTCTGTTTGCTGATATTCAGTACAGGACTAGAGTCAATGATTGGGAGGATGCTTTCCACTTGTGCACTTCTCCACGTCCAGGTTTTGAGTAATTCTGCTAACTCTTTTAACTGAGCTTGCTTTCTAGCAAGCCTCAGGCAATCACCCACCCCACCGACGTGCACATATTTGCTACATTTACTGCCACGAACTTCTCCTGTGGGCAAATCGCTATCTTTCCAATAAGCATGGTATTTTCAGTCAATAATAAAATGCACACTGGATGGGGAAAGCGTTAAACCTGTCTAGCATTCCATTTTCTTCTTTTCACTCAATTTTTTCAAGTTATAAAAGAAAGTTGCTCAGACAAGACTTGACTCAGGGTAGCTTCACCTGCATACAACGTTTACAGACCATTAAAACCATATCTCCAAGGGAATTTAACATATAAGATATGGGTTTGACGACCAATAAGTCAAAACGGGAAAAAAATAGGAGGTAAACACAGCTGTTGGCCAAGCCTAATCTTTCAAGGCGAGATCTGTGCAAAGCACCGAGACAAGGAACAGCACGTTCGACGCCGCAGCTACAAGGAAATGCTGGCTGTAAGCCATGACTTTACAACGCACCACTGGGCAATCTTCGGCGTGTATTGCACTAGAAGAAAAACGTAAGCAAGGACATGGCATAATAGGTCTCAAAACGTGTTGTGGGTAGGAATAGGATCCTGATGTACAAGAAGGAAAATTCCTCTTAAAACTACTTTTAAAAACCACTGATGAGTAATATATTTTGGAGTAAATCGTGTTTGATCAACAGAAGTGCAAATTGCAGGCAGAAGTTCAGCATGACTTGCTCTTAAATTAAGAAAAAATGGGTGTACCTGGGGAGAATCTAACAAGATAATCAGCAAGGGTACAGTACCCATGGTGATTCACACCAGCAAAGGAGGAAAGTCCAACTCAGACTGAAACACAAGATATGCTACAGCTTTTAGTTAGAGACTTGTAGTTTGACCTCCACAAAACAGGGATGCTATGGCGGCAAAGGTGAGGCAAGAAATGGTTGCTTTTGTTCATTACATTTCTCCTGAATGAGTAACTTTTCCCACTTTTCAAAATTAACCAAAGAACTCACTTTAATTTCCTTTTGCCTGTCTTCTGAAAAATTGCTTTATTTTAGTCATCCTTCACAATGCACTTATGTAATGCAATGTAATGTACCAAAATCAGCAAAAAGGGTTAAACTAGTCAGAGGTAGGGGAGTAGCACATGGAACAACTTAGTCATGTTTCCTTGAACCTTTGTGTATCGAACCCACAGCACATATTCCAACACACTGTGCTTTAATTTAGCCTTACAGCCCGCTGCCAAGGGCTATAATGGTTGTTAAAGGCCCTGAAACCGAGTTATAGCAGTGAGCCGCATGCGAGGGTCTATAACAAGGGAGATGGCCTTTAACAACCAGTATAGCCTGAGGCAGAAGGGCTATAAGGGTATTAGAACATTCCACCCACTAAGGGTAGAATGTTCTAAATTAAAAAGAGAGAAACATGAGACAAACATACCAGCCACTATATGCTCGGAGCTAGTCCACTGTCTTCAGTGGAGCTCTCAACATTCCAATGTTCTAAATAGAAATATAGATGTGATGGTGCTGGCTATCCAGAGTACCTACCTGTTTGGTCTTCAGAAGTGCTGGTAGTCTCCATTGAATGTATTGTAGCTGAGAGTCCCTTTCAAATTAAATATGAGCAGGCACTCAGCACCAGACAGGACCTTCCCATTTCAAGCATTGCCAACACATATGTCAGGCTAGATTAGTTGCAGTCACATTCAAGTGTTTCCAATCACAAAGGGACTGAATGGGAGGCAGAGGTGATCCGTGAAAGGGTTAAATCCTTGGACTCTGCTGCCATTTTGTAGCCAGCTCTCCTTCTGCAGGTGTGCCCAGCGAGCTGGAGCAGGACAAGCCAGGACCTGGCAAACAAAAGAGGCTCCCCGTTCTGGGTGTTAGCTTTGGTTACCAGAGCCAGACAATGGCGCCAGTGGCGTGGAAGGAACAAAATGGCCGCCGCCAGCTGTGCCGTTCACAGTCAGTTGATCTCGGTGCGCCTCCAAAGGCACTTGGAGGCAGTGGCCTGTTGTGGCCTGAGACAGGATGATGGATGAGCTGCACACGGAGCCCAGGTCCGAAGAAAGGCAGAAGTTCAGTTCAGGGTTGTTAAAATGCTAATGTGGGCAAGCCAACAAAAACTAATGGGTTAAAAAAAAAGTTAGAGAAGTAAACACACACCTCACATATTACCCATGTGAAACCGTCATTTTTTCTCTTGGATTACTCAAATATTTGATGTTCAGAAGCGAGTGAGACAATTTAGGAAAGCTTCTCACTTGAATACAAAAAGAACCAACTGTTAGCATAAAACATGCTGTAATTGTGAAGGCAAACAAGGCCGAGTGGGGGGCGGAGGCTCTTTGAAATGGGGTATATAGGGAGGCAGCCGAAATGACTCTCAGTCCTTCCAGGCAGCAGTTCTTCCGCGTGACACTGGAACACGCCAGAGAGAACTTTCTTTCTTCTGAACTTTAAAGTTCCAACTGGTAGCTAGCTTACTTGCAGGACGAGTAAAAACGTAACAAGTGGCTTATGAGGATTTTCCGTATAACCGCGGCGGCTTATCCAGGGCATTAGCGCCAGCTCATCTCTCCCCGCAGCAGTCCGGATAAAAAAGGCACCTTTTCAGCTGTTAATTGCTTGTGCTGTTCTAAATATACACAATCAACCTTGGGTAAATATTGCACTTTCTGCGCCATTGTTAAACACTCCGGGAGCACACCATTAATCTGGGCGAGGGAGGGGCGTGTGTTTACCCTCTTATAGGAACAGGTAAAAGGTGTGTTCAGCGAGTGGAGACCTGAATTCAGCTCGCCTTTGTTTTTCCCCCGAGCTACTGGGGGAGAGGTAAATCTCCGACGCCCACTGCCTCCCTCCCTTTTCACCTGGAATAAAAAAAATCAAGGGACTGAAATACGACACGAGCAATCACCTGGGATTCTGCCCGTGCCCCGGCACGGTAGTAAAATAATCTCTCTCTTCCGGTGGTGCTTTAAAGTCAGACGCCCAAACAATATCAATGCTAAATACTTGAGTGGTATAATGACCAAGCTTCGTGCAGGAGTTTGTGCAGTTTTAAGGTATTTTTGTTTATATGAAGACCAGCGTGACCTGTGTACCAGAGCCCTAGAGTAACATAATTATTAATAACACATGAAAAATGTGTTTATTTCATTTATGTGTTGCCTTTCCTGTAAGTATCGAGTGAAACGTCCCTTCGTTTAAAATAAAGTGAAACACAATTGCAAGCAGTTAACATCACCAACTAGCAATTTAATAAATGAAAAAGGGTCTGTAAATCAGCGCTACAATCTCAAAAGAAACGCAGATGTCGAGTCTATGCATCAGTTATAACAGCTCCTTAAAAATAAACATTTTCATACAATTAACCTTAAACCCACATCAGCATGTGTGTCTCCAAGCGCTATTCGCATACCCTGGCAAATGAGTAACAAAAACTTGAAAAATCAGGCTCCCACGTTTTATTTACTACTGTTTCGTTTGTTTAAAAAAACAAAAAACGGACAAGAATAAGCATTGATAAAATTCACTCTAAGAAAAAGAAAAAAACTACATTTAAGCAAAAGTAAGTTTTTAAAACAGCCAACAGGTACTGACTAAATTGGCATAGTCATCGAGTTTTAACAGTATGAACACATCGCAGGAAATGTCAAAAATCTCCAGCGCCAAAGGAAACGCCGAACAGCAGGCAAAAAAGCATACGTATTAAAAAAAAACGGTTTCCATGACAACTATAACAAACATAAAACCCTACTCTGCTTTGCTATTTTGTCACAGTGAACTTGAAATCACTACATGAAGTCGTCCGTACTCGAAAGGCTGGAGTGGTCTGTATAGCAGCAGGGACAGGCAAGACCAGGCGGTTGCTGGCTCACACACACCAATCTCAGTGGGTCGGGGCCTCGGTGGCTGACACTGCAACTACACAAGCACGCCTTTAGAAAAGACAGCACTTGCATCGCTAGCGGGCAGCTGGGGCGCAAAAAGGGGAGGGGCGAGGCATGCAGCCACACATGCAGACAAAGGGTGCACTTCCTGACACATAACAGGTTCTGAAGCCCGGGGCTGTAGTTTTCTGCCAGGTTTCATCTATCTTGCTGACAAAGCCGATACCGGGACTCGGATGCGGCCTGCAGCTGAACTGGGCTCGGGAAGTTTCGTGTTCTGCTACTGGAGCAGCCAGGCTGGGCTGCGGTTTCTATTCGGAAAACTGGAGCAAATGTTTATGTGATAAATTGCAGCAAACCTAACACCCATGGCAATTAAACCCAGCCCCGCTCGCACGCAAGCGCCATGTACGGAATTAAAGGCAAACCACCACGAAGGCCGTGTTTACAGAGGAAGAAAGGGGCGCCTGTTCTCTCCCAGCACAAGGGGACAGCACGGCCTCACACTGAGAGCCCTGTGAGCTGCACGAGAAAGACTGGCAACAAATCACCTTTAAAAAACCATGCGCAACCACTGCGTAATTATACAGGCCTTTACCATACTCGCGAATGCACCAGTCACGTTGAAGTAAATGAACGTGATGATAGGTAGCTGTCTCAGTATAGCGCTTAAAGCTGCAGTCTAGGCCGCTTCAAAGAGCTGTAGATGACAACTGATATTGTAACCCAATTTTACGTATATCGATCTCGCAAAGATGAATATCTGAGCAGGTTTCATGCTGATTAATGTGTCGGCCTTGAAAGGACAGATAGAGTTGGGTACGCTCGAAAAGAGTCCTACCCACAAATCAAACCGGATTTTAGCAGCTAGTACCTAACCGGCGGGATCTATCTTGCCCTAACATTAAGATCTGTAATTGAGTTACAAAAAAAGCGTGCTCCGCCAGGATATATCGAACAGGAAAACGGAAGAACCACCCCGAGTTACCAGGACGCTCTTCTCTGTCCTCAGATGAACATCTGCTTTTACGAAGTTCCTGTATTGTAAGTACCAGGGGGGCAGTTCCATACTTGAGTTTAAGACTGCCACATAAAATGCATTTAAATACAATAACACGAAATGGTACTTATTGATATAGTTAATATTACACAACAATTTGGCATGGACATCCCTCCCTCAGTGTGTGGGAGGTGCAATGTTTTTTTAAACCAGGAACTAGTTCACTTTAACCGGAGAAAGCTCACCTCAAGGGCACGTCTTGGGAGGGTGAGGCTGCTTGCGCACTAATGATCCCAGAAATATACCCAGCTAGTTACCAGCTTAACATGGTAACGAGACAATACAAGCCGCTACTTCACCGAGCCTGAAGGGGCCCTTTCAGGCTGCAGTAATCCCCTCCGAGGAGTACCTGTGTGACCTTTCGCTTGCAGTCAGCGTGTATTAATAATGAAGCGCCTGCCAACCCGTTCCAATCAATGCGAACAAAGCTCCAGATTCAGTTTATCCAGCGGTGAGACAAAAAAAGTTTAGCCGCGTTACACTCCAACAAAGCACGGCTCTCCTGGCCAGACACAGCCTGGACGGAGTGGGCTGTTGCTGCCACTGCAACCAGAGCACACTGAATTGCCTCTTATTTGTTACCATCCATAATTGATGAGCAGCTTGAAATATAGCTGCCGCTGTATCCCGGAGCGGGGCCATTGAAAGGATGGGGGAGGGCGGGAAGCTGTAATGCTCGGTTTGCTCCTGCACTAAATCCTTCCTTGCAAGGACGCGGCTGGGAGGTAGAGCCCGTGGGAGGGAAGGCAGTGCAGAACTGAGAAGAGGGGGTGCGCCGACAGGGGCACAGAGCAGTGTTACATACACTCTTCTCCTTCCCTGCGGGACAAGTCTTGGAGGTACAGCCCCAATGAAGGGAGGGAAGAGCTGGGAGTAGGAGAACAGAAGGGTCCTGGTGAAGAGGGGGCTAGAACGTTTAGTCTGCTTTTTGCACTACACCACTCCTTGCATGGATAAGTCCTGGGGGTAGAGGGCACGCGGGGGGGGGGGCGGGCTCGGTGTAGTGGGGAGAAGCAGGGAGCGTTATTGCGCAGTCTTACTTCCTCATCACTCTCTTCTCTGCAGGGACAAGTCTTGGAGGTGGAACCCTGGGTGACAGAGGCGACCACAGATGGGAAGGGCCCGGTGAAGTGGGGAAGGGACAGGCAGCTGTAATGTACAGTCCAGTGCTTGATTTGTAAAACGAATAGGTGCCAGGGCTCTTGTGAGCGGTGCCAATCATAATAACACCACAACTACTAACCATCGCACTCCTACAAGTGTGACAATTCGGACTATTTCAGGCCCCCAAAGCTATAAGAATGACTTAGGCATCAGGTAACAGTAGTTTTTAATGAATATAGCAGTAATAATTAACTGTTGTTGTGGTCATCTCTAAATTTGTTAGCGCCACTTTGTGGCAGACTTTAACACAGGCCGGTGCTGACAATTAAATGCCAGTGCTGGGCACCGGAAACCACCGGCTCAGATTATCTCTTCTGCACCCCGTCATTCCTTCCAACGTCAAAGCTTAGAGGAAGAGCCCAGGGAAGGGGGGGGAGGAGGGGGGTAGCAGAGAGCTGGAGAGCAAGGGATACTGACCAGACATGGGGTTATAAACCAGCGCCCCTTCCGCACCTCATCCTTCCTTGTTCCTGCAGGGTGAAATCCTGTGGAAATGAGGAGAGCACAGAGATGGGGGGCGAAGGGTACTGACGGCACTGGGAGACCAGTAAGGTTCAACATTACTTCTGCACTACCTCACTCCCTACAGGGCCACAGGTGTCAGCCACAGCCTGTGACACTGACACGAGCACAGAGGTGAAGAGGGATACGAACGTGGAAGCCTGGTAAACAGCACCCAAGGGTTTCAATGATACCATGAAACTGTGAACTCCCTCATCCTGCCTCGGTGTTAGGGACTGCACCACGTGCCTCCACCTGCCTTTGTGTCAGGGAGTGCACCGAGCGCCTCCTACTGTCCCTGTGTGCCTCCTCCTTCCTCTGCGTCAGGGAGTGCACCGCGCGCCTCCTCGCGCCTCCTATTGCCTCTGCGTTATCGAGTGCACCCTGCGCCTCCCGTCAGGGAGTGCATCTCGCGCCTCCTTCTGCCTCTGTGTCAGGGAGTGCACCGAGCGCCTCCTACTGCCCCTGTGCGCTGCCTCTGCGTCAGGGAGTGCACCGCGCGCCTCCTCGGGCCTGCCTCTGCGTCAGGGAGTGCACCCTGCGCCTCCTCCTGCCTCTGCGTCAGGGAGTGCACCGCGCGCCTCCTTCTGACTCTGCGTCAGGGAGTGCACCCTGCACCTCCTCCTGCCTCTGCGTCAGGGAGTGCACCCTGCGCCTCCTCCTGCCTCTGCGTCAGGGAGTGCACCGCGTGTGCTTAGCAGTGTCAGCCCTGTGCCTGGGTCTTTCGCTACTAAACACTAAAGAGGGGGTATACATCCGCCCAATCATGCAGCACCCCGATCTGGCACGAGACCAAACTAGGGGTGAGGGAAAGCGTGCTGGCTCTGTAAGCAGTGACAGAGAGGCCATCTGAAAAGTATAATTACTTCAGATTCAACAACTGTGGCACGAGTGCAACCTCTGTGTACTGAACTGGTATAGACGAACTCGACTCGACCCATCCTCGCAAGGCACATCTCACCACCTAGAGCAGGCCCGGAGGTGCCCGCCAAGGCCCTAAATACGTGAAACCAAACTTCATTCTGAGTGTATGATGTGGACGAATCCAGCTCAGACTGTGAGGAACTGGGCAGTACACCCTGTAGTTGTGGCATGCAGTGGGAAAGATGCCAGCAGAGCCTACAGACCCAACAGGTAATACCACCTGTGGGAAAGTGGTCTGTCCAGCCCTTAGATCCGACTTACACCACAGCTTGTGGGGAAGATGACCACATCTATGGGCTGAGATGTACCAGGCATGGGACAAGCTGCCAGCTCAGGTTGTGGGTCTGACTCGAATCAAATACTGTGAGGAAAAAGGCCAGTCCAGCCTATACATCCAACATGTGGCAACACTGTAGGAAATCTATCAGATCAACCTATAGGTCTGAATGGAGTGTGGACTGTGGTAAGGGTGCAAGCTTGGCCTATATATACACAACATGTAGTGCACACTGAGAGAAAGATACAAGCCCGACCCATAAATCCAACTTGTAGCACGGGCAGTGATGAGTGTGCAACCCGGTCTATAGACTTTACCTGTAGCGTAGACCGTGGTAAGGGTGCAAGTCCTGCCTATAGATCCTACATATAGTGTGTGGATTGTCATGCGCATGGCCTAAAGATCCCACATGTAGAGTGCACTGTGGTAAGGGTACAAGCCCGGCCTATAGAGTCTACATGTAATATGGACTGTGGTAAGGGTGTGAGCCCAGCCTATAGAGTCTATGTGTAATATGGCCAGTGGTATGGGCGCAAGCCCGGCTTATAGAGTCTACATGTAATATGGACTGTGGTAAGGGTGTGAGCCCAGCCTATAGAGTCTACGTGTAATTTGGCCTGTGGTATGGGTGTGAGCCCGGCCTATAGAGTCTACCTGTAATATGGACTATTGTATGGGTGTGCACATTGTTGCCTGTCTGTAGATCGAAATGTAACACAGACTTTGGAAAATAGTTGAGCACAGCCTATAGCTCTAATGATGCAGAGTGTGGTAAAGATGCTGACTCAGTCATTCGTTCTGACGTAACACTACGCAGTCTGGGAGCTGGGAGGAAATAAGGGGACGAAGGTGGGGATGGCCGCCCAGCCAATACATCGGACATGTAGTGCACATTGTGGGGAAGATTGCAGCCCAAGCTACGAGGCTGAGAGGTAAAACACAGACAGTGGGAAAGACAACGGCCAGCCCAGCCTATAGATCTAACATATAGCATATATTGTGAGAAAAATACATGCCAAATTCATTGATCCGCCATGTGAAGCTGAGTGTTGGAACGATGCCAGCCCCGTCCATGATCCTAAATGTAATTCAGCCATAAGCATAGCTGCCCGTCCAACCTGTAAGCCTGAGATGAAACTGACCATGGGGAAGATCCCAGCCGTTTCTAGGTCTGCAATATAGCACAGACTGTAGGAAAGATCATCCCAGCCAAATATTCTATATGTATCACATACTGTGGTAAAGTTCACCGACAGGGCCTATAGATCCGAACAGTAGCAGGCTACGGCAAAGATAGAGCTCGACCTATACGGCTGTAATTCAGTGCAGGATGTAGGACAGATGCTAGCCCAGCCAACGGGTCTGAGATGCAACAAAGACGATGGGAAAGATGCCAGGCCAGTTAGTTTGACAAATAGTGCAGATTCATGGATATATATACCAGCCTCCCCTATAGACGTGACTTGCGACACTGAATGTGGGAAAGATGTCGGCCTATCATATGATATAATTCAGACTGTGGAAAGATGCCAGGTCAGTCTGCGAGTCTGACGGGCATCACGAAACTGTGGGAATACGCCAGCCCACCTTATGGCTTCAACGCGTAATACCGGCAAGGGAATATGCCACAACAGCCTATGGCGTAACAGCCCTGGCTGTCTAACATTCACACAGAGTGACTTATGTTCAAGCCTAACCCCGTAATCTAATATTTCGAAGAATGAGAAAGATTCAGCCAACCTGTGGGTTTTTCGCACAGGCTGTGCAACACACACCAGCCAAGCAAAGCCATTTTGTAAAAACACCAGAAAGCCTGTGGGCCTCACATGCAGCACACGCCAGACACCTTGGAAGTCTTAAAGGGGCTGTGTGAAAGACACGAAGCAACATGCAGGTCAAGCATGTAAAACGTGCAACGGAAAAAACATCACCCAAACTGCGAATCTAACATTTACCACATGTGCTGTGCGGAAAGTACCAGTCAGCCTGTGTGCCTAACATGTATGTATTCAGGGTGCGAGAAAAGTAACAGCCAACCTGCGTGTCTAGTATTTACCATGAATAGTATGAACGATACCGTGGGTCTGCCATATAAAACAGGCTGTGGGAAAGAGAGCAGCCAGTGACATGTACAGAGGCTGTGAGACATGCACCGTCCAACCTGCGAGTCATACATGTACCAGAGGTTGTGATACAGATACCAGCAACGCTGTGTCGAGCACGAGACACGGGCTCTGGGAAAATACAGCAGCCAGCGTTTGTGTCTAATATAATACACTGTGGGGAAGAAACCTGGCAACATGTGGACTAGCAAATAACACGGGGTGCAGGAAGGACTGCAGCCGTCCTGAGTGTGTAGGATGGAACTCAGGTGGAGGGAAAGAAATCAGACAACAGCACATAACAGGCTGTTTGAAAGACGCCGGCCAACCAGTGGGTCTAACATGCAACACATGCTGTGTGAAAGAGCGCAGCCAATACTGTGTAACACAGGCTGTGGGAAAGAGCGCAGCCAATAAGGTGTTACACAGGCTGTGGGAAAGAGCGCAGCCAATAAGGTGTTACACAGGGTGTGGGAAAGAGCGCAGCCAATAAGGTGTAAAACAGGGTGTGGGAAAGACACTGGCCAACCAGTGGGTCTAACATGCAACACATGCTGTGTGAAAGAGCGCAGCCAATACTGTGTAACACAGGAAGTGTGAAAAACATTGGCCACCCTCTGGGTCTAAAATGCAACAGAGGCTGTGGGAAAGAGCGCAGCCAATAAGGTGTTACACAGGGTGTGGGAAAGAGCGCAGCTAATAAGGTGTAAAACAGGGTGTGGGAAAGACACTGGCCAACCTGTGGGTCTAACATGCAACACAAGCTCTGGGAAAGAGCGCAGCCAATAATGTGTAACACAGGGTGTGGGAAATCACAGGGGTTAACATATAGCAGAGAGCAGCACTCTGATACCTACGGGTCAAGCTAGCGCTCTATAAAACTTTTAAAATTAAAATTAAATAAAAAAAAAAGCAGCAATTTTTCTGTCATAAACTTTGGGTCAATATCTAACAGGAAAATGGAAGGACAAAAGCCGACCTGTCTGTACCTTTAACGTGTAACAGGAGGCCTTTGTTAGATGCCCCCCCAGCCTAAGAGTCCTCCACCCAAACTGAGACCAAGAACCCATAACGCAGCCCGTTGGGCTGTCGGCAGCCGGGCGATGGGTTTAAGATGTAACACAGAAAATGTGCTGCAATATCGACTATGGGAAGACGACAGCCTAGCCCATGGGTCGAAAATGCAATCACTACTAGAAAGATACCAGCCTACTGATCTAGCAGCAGACCATGTGTGTCTAACATATAAGAGTGGCAAATATTATAGTCCAATCACTGAGCAGGAAAGATGCCAGCTAACATGAGGGTGGAAAACGGCAGGGAGATCGGAGGAAAGGGTACCATGAAACCATCATATGGCGAGAAAAATGTCCTTCCATCCCAGAGAACTGAGCCCCACATATAATAAAAAAAAGAATAGCAGCCAGACCTAGAAAACGTCAGATAAAACTTATAAAGAAACCATAGCAATGCTGACGGTGGATATTTATCTAAACCACATGATCTATGTACAGAGTGTATCCCTGCACACAGGGGAATATTCCATATCTAGGGTGTTACGGAGAGCAATATGCCGCCCTACCCATAACTACACATTGGAAGGGGTGGGGGAGCCAGCTCGCCGATCTTTAGGGGGAAGTCTGAAGGAAGCGACAGTTCATGATTCGTGTTTCTCACTCGAAGCCTCTCAAAACAAAGAGCTGGTACAGCGCGGGCTACTGTGGGCTGGCCCACTGACCTGGCTGCCTGATTTTCTTCTCGCAGGCTTGTGCCGCTGTAGCCCAGTCGCCCAATGGGATCAGGGTCTTGGCAGCGTTGTGCCCGGGGCGCAGTCGCCGGTCTAGGCTCAGTTGTGCCCGGGGCACTGTCGCCAGTCTAGGCTCCGCCTTGGCCCGTCTAGGCTCAGTTGTGCCCGGGGCATTGCCGCACGCACGCGCTTAGTGCCCGCAAACCACTGAGCCCGGGGGTGCGCCACCCGTGTGACCTCGCTGAGCCGGGGGCAAGGCATGGGAGCGCAGCGGCCCACCTGTGCTCGGTGTCTCTGGCTGTCGCCTTCCACCGTTCACAGGCGGAGGCGCCTGGCCAGCCCCTCCGCGCAGTCTTTGTTAACTTGAAAGTCCAGCTTCCTCTCCTGGACAGTCATGGGGCGGCCGGGGGCTCACAGCATTCATCCGAGAGTCTGATCACAACAGCAGTCCAGGGGGAGGGGTTCGAGCCCCGCACAGACACATGCTCTGTCCTGAGGGGCCCAGCTGCAATCAGCTTTGAGATCTTCAAAGCCTCGGGCGCGATCAAATGGCAAAGCCTCGAGACAGGAGGAGACACAACACGCACCCCCACCCCCCCCCTCCAACCCCAACATCCCCAGCTCCTCCTAACACAAGGTCCTACCTTCGCCCATCCCACCCCTCCTCCACAGTCCCTTCATTCACCTACTCATCCTGCCAAGTAATAAACACAGAGTACCACTACCTCCACTCACCCGACCCTATTTCACATGAATGAACACACCACAGCCCCGAATTTTACTCACGCGCCCCGTCTGAACACCCAGCCCATACTCGCCCCCTTTCTCTTTAAGAAACGGACCCGACCAAACACTGCCCGCTTACACACCAGTCTCTGCTGTTCTCTTAGTCACATGCTCCCCAAAACCCCCAATTCCATCCACCCTCCTTCACCCAAACCTAATTACTGTGCCCTCATTCTGCAGTCGACCATTAATTACTTCCCTCATGCTACAATACACGTACTCCTACCCTTAAACCCTAACACACTGACCCACGAATGTCCTCTTACAGTACCTCTCCACCCATCTCACCCAGCCCCCCTTCCCCTCTGCACCTTTGCAAACAGTGATGCAGCAGGATGGGAGCCAAAACTCTGACTGCAACTTCCACCTCTGCTGGCCGGGCGCGGGTCCATGCCAGGGCCAGCGCCGTGCATGGACGAAAGCCCCTCTGCCCAGGAGTACTCAGGCGCCCCGGCCAGCACCGTCCTGCACAAGTTCCCCGCAGCCCCAGCCGTCCGCGGGCAGCCAGACATGCATCGCAATCCCCGGGCTCCGCTCGCACACACGGTCCGCTTACCTCATATGGAAGGGCGCCTCTTATCAATCCGTTTTGCTCCGTGGATGCAGCGGCTCCCACCAAAATAATCCCCAAACTCGTCCAGACCCTTCCAAGAACAGGAGAAAAACAAACCGGAGCTGGGCAAATGGTGTAATTCGATCCATCTCCAGTCAATCCATCAAGGCGGCAGCGCGGCAGAAGGAGGAGGTTGCTTACCAACAAGCCCCGCTCCAGCAGAGGGTCCCACCCCCAGCCAGCCCAGAGCCTGCTGCCGCACCAAACACTCCTGCACGTTTGGGCTGCGCTCTGCTCCTCGGCAGTCTTTTTTCCCCTCCTCTGCTCATGCTGTGCGAGGCCCTCCTCTCACATTGACCCCTCCATGGCCTCCGCTCCCCTCCCCCTCCTTCCTTCCAAGATGCAACTCAACCCTTTTGGCACATTTGCTTTCAGCAGCGGTAGGATCTTGCTGCGAGCGCCAAGGAAAGGCTTTATTTGCAGCGCTCCTTCGAAGCAAATCACAGCTTATTCCTAGTGTTTCCCCGGTGCGCCCGAGCTGTACACAGCGCCAGAAACGTCTAACCGCCGAGAGGCACCGCCGCAAAACTCCACAAACAGCCTTTCGTTGTTTAAAAAACGCAGATTACTGCCTCTAACATCCCGGCTCCTTCTCCCAGTGAAAGTTGAGTAAGAGAGAATTTCCAGAGCCTCCAGCAACGAGTTCGATTGCGCGACGTTTTCTGTGGTTTGTCGTGCGAGGGAGGGGTATTAGTTATTGCGTTTGGAGCCAGTTAAATTCTCTCGGGGAAACGCTCGGAGGGAGGGGATGGGGTACTCTATGCCTCACTCTTGCTAAAATGTAGGCGCATTGATTTCAACAAAGTGAGAACGCAATACACAGTATTTATGCTTAGACGGGGTGCTTCGTCCTAAACCTGCAGAGTTTGCACTTATGCAATATATGCACACGGACCGACATAAAGAAAGACGTTGAATGAATTCCGCTTAAGTGCTATAGTCGAGTGAAAATCCATACTCTATTTTGGCTTAGACGGGGGCACTCCTTCCTAAATGTGCACAGTTGGCTCGTATGCAATACAGACCGTATTGCATACGGATGATATAAAGATAAACCTTTAAAGGAATTCTACTAAAGTACTTCAATCAAGATGTAGCTGAGTACAGTGCGCCTAGAAACAACGGGGCCTTTTCAACTATAAAAAGTAAACACCGTTTCAAGTCGGAACCGCAGAGATTTGCATCTCTCGCAGACCCAGTCATAGCTTTCGATAAGAAAACATCTTCCAGTCTACCCTGACGCACTGTGCAGGGATACACGGTGTCATGATTTTACTGGAAATATTGTGATGGTGCCATGAGGTGCATGGACGTGCTCCCAACACAGTTTATTTCAGTAAAATTCTAACATCACAGTTTTTTTTGTTGGGATGGAAATTACACGAGATACCGAGAAGGCATCAGCCCAACATTCAGCAAGCAGTGGAGGAGCCAGGCCATATCAGTGTAGATAGATAACACAGCATCTGACCGGAAGCAAATTAGCCTATTGGAAAATAACCGAGGTCAATGTCTTTCTCTGAGTCCTGCTGGTTTCTCAGAGGCTCTGGCCTGGTTAACTGAAACTGCTTTGCTTGCCTATTAGAGACACTTGTTTTGAGCAAAATCTATTGATTTTTGTGTTGGTTTTCTATTGTTGGTATTAACATCACTTATGATAAACAATAGCATTACTAATTGCATCAATATATACATAACTTACCATTTATGACATCACAAAACATCCTAATACATGAGGATACTCCAGCAAATAAGTAGCTTCATGATGTATGTTTTATCCTGAAGATGGTCTGTCTTTGTAATTACATTAGTTGAAACATTGCAGAATGCTATACAATACAATTGATTAGCTTTAATCTAGCCTAGGTGCTGATGTAATTGAAGCAGACAACACTCAGTTGAACAATCTTTTAAAATCAGCAGATATGGGGAAATTTAGTGTTCTTGAATGTACTACAGTGGAAATAAGGAAGGAGTCATCCAAGATGCCAGGAGATCCATGCAGCGGCCTTATAGACCAACTATATAATTGGGTCCCATGGTTGCTTCTTTGGTGTCTCTTGAGCGCTACAGGCATTTCTGTCTCATGGTTCCAGCGAGTGCTGCCGATATCCGTCCTTGTTTACTTCAATATCATGTTATGCTATGAAGTAGTCATGAGCGACAATGCGTTGTCGCTTGTGCCTATTTCATATGTGGCATCTTGAGGGAACTGTTTTCTCTCGTGGGTGGTAGTTGTTTGAAGGTGGGATACATATACAGGGGAAGGAGCGGTTGGAGGGCCATTCAAGATTGTAGCTCGGATTGTATTCTCTGTTTCTCCTCAATAAAGACCACATGCTTCCTGAAATGCCACTTTTCCTTTCCTCGGACGATCTAAAAGTGGCGACGAGCAGGTAGTGACACACTTGTGCATATGTTTCCTTCCGTGTCATTTTCGTCTACTTTACGTTCTGCTTCATTGGATATTTTGTTTGGGGAAAACTGTTCTGGATTGGTCTGTTGAGGAGTCTCATCGCCTCAGATTCGTCTTTTGCTACTGCGATTGCTGGATTTCACTGGTTGTACATCGCATGTCTTCATTGTTGGGAAAGGTTCTTTCTCATTGGCTGTTTTCGTTGACCACACCCGCAGCACCTTTGACCCCTCCCTTTTCACTCGCGTTGCCGAAGGATTTTGGGAGTTCCCTGTGCTGCATCCCGTCTTAGCCGCGCCCTCTGTTTCCGATCACGAGGTGCTGATTGGAGGGTTGTGCAAGGCTATTTCTTGTTGGCATTACTATTGGATGTCAGCATCTTAACCACGCCTGTTGTTTCTGATCATGAAGTACTGATCGGAGGGTTGTGGCAGCGCTATTCTTCTTTGGCATTACTGTTGGATAGTATCGTCTTCAGGAAAACAAGGCTGGTTCCAAGGAGGGTGTTGCTGCAGTATCATATCGGCTACTGATCAGTAAAAGCAATCATTAAGCTCATACCTTTTGCTCTTGAGGTACTGTACTATTAATTATCTAAACTCCTATTTCTACTTCTTGAAGACTACGGTGACTACTTTTATTATTTTATATTCGTGCCTTCTTTTTTTTCCCCATTATTTGTTCGTCTCCTGTTCACGTGGATAACGGTGACTACTTTTATTATTTTCATTAATTTTTTTATCCTCTTTATTTACTTTGTTGTGCATTTATTGTTTTCATTTACCATGTCTGGCATTGTACCTCCTCCTGCCTTTTTTAGTTCTTCTGAGGAACCACCCATGGACTGGGAAACGTGGGAAGCTATGTTCCTGGCTAATGTAGATGTACTTGAATGGGATGAATGTGAACCTGAAAGGAAATTGGCTTTACTTAAACATTGTCTAGGTGGAATAGGGTTAAAGGAGTTCAAGAATTTACCTCCACTGGTTAGTCCTGGCAATGTGAATGTCTATCAGTATGCTTCTAAACAACTTAATTTGAGATATGGAAAAAAACCTAACATCGTAATGGAAAGATTTATATTTTACTGAAGGAAACAACATTCTGATGAGTACATTGAGGATTATGTCTCAGTACTTAGATCCTTAGCTGTCACATGTGATTTTGAGCACATTTCCTATGAACAAGTACTATGGGATCAAATTCTTATGAGGACCAACAATAAGAAAATACAAAAGAAGTTGTGGACAAGCACTGATATGTCACTTAGCGCTGCTATTGAGATTGCCAAAACAATTGAGCATTCATAGTTAGAAGTATTGAAAAGACTGATATTCATATTGTACACAAGGATAGTTCTAAAATGAGAAACACATGTAAAAAAAAAAGATATTCCGCAAGCTAATGACATAGGACATAAGTGGCACAAACAGGATGGGAGGAGGAATGTACTTCTGTGGTATAGGTGTGATATCAATACGCATTTGGGTATTGCAAAAATGTGTCCTGCGATGGCCAAAATTGGTTCGAAATGTGGCGAGAAATGACATTTTAGCAGAGTGGGTAGATCTGCTCCTAAAAAGATTAACTTTATACAAAGTCATGAAGGGTACGACAGTTCCAATGATGGTAGTGAACTTGACATAAATACTGTACTGAGTGCTGGGGAAGAATTACACTCTACTATGTTTCCTTCCTGTGAAATCAACATTGATGGTGTTAATTTACACATACTTGTTGACTCTTGCGCTTGGTATACTATTTGTTCCCATGTTGTCCAAAAAAAGAACTGGCTTAGTAAAGAGCTTATGCCTCCTGATGTCTCCCCCGGAGGTTATACTGGCCATAAGATTGACCTGTTAGGTTTCTTTTGGGCCAGGATAGAATTTTCTGGGCGCCAAACCTTTGGGAAAATATATGTAGCCAAACAGGGGCAGTCTCTTCTAGGGTGGCCTCACCAAGTGGAAATGGGAATCAAATTAGATGCCACTGCTTCGCCTTCTGCATATATTGTAGCTCATAATCCTGAAGATACGAATACTGTGAATCTTGAACTCAAAATCACAATTTCCTGAGGTTTTTAGTACTACATTAGGTGAGTATCGAGGGTTCAAGCATCGCATCAAACTACATGAGAATGCTCTTCCTGCTCGTCATAGGGTGCGCAATGTTCCTTTGTCATACAAAGGAAACTTAAAGACATCTTAGGCGATCTCTGTAAAAAGAAAATCATTGAACCCATTGAATCCTCTCCATGGGTTTCTCCGATTGTTTTGTCGGTCAAATCTTCTGGCGTGCTGAGACTTTGCATTGACTTGCGCAGTCTCAACAATGCTATATGTGTGGATACCCACCCCTTACCTAACCTACATGAAATGGTCACCACTTTATCAGGTGCCAAGATATTTTCTTCAAACGATTTAGCTAGTGCATAACACCAAGTGGTCTTAGAGGAGGAATCAAAAGATTTAACTGCTTTCATAACCCCGGAGGGTCTATTTCGATTTTGTCGTATGCCTTTTGGATTTGCCAGTGCTGCAGCCATCTTCCAGAGGTTAATGAAAGACACTTTAGAGGGTTTAACTGGAGCAGTTGTGTTCCAGGATGATATACTTGTTTTTGGCAAAGACGTCATTGAACATGATCATAATTTAAAGAAAGTATTGATGGCATTAACTGAGAAGGGTCTCACCTTACGACCTGATAAATACAAGTTTAGGCAAACTGAAGTTGAGTATCTTGGTCACTCTATCAGCAGTTCAGGCATAAAGCTCAAGAGAAATCAGATTGAGAATATTGTTAGAGCTCCTGTTACCACTTCAAGGGAGCAATTAGTGGCTTTTTTGGGACTAACAAAATTCTTTTCGAAATTCATTCCTAATTATGCTGATAAAGTTGAACCGTTTAGGTGCTTATTAAAAAAAAGCAAAGTTTATTTGGACTGAGGCCATGTCGTCTGCTTTTCAGACATTGAAAGAATTCATCATTGATGCACCATGCTTGAAACTCTTTTTAGCCGGAAAACAATGTATTGTGATAGTTGATGCCAGAAATTGTGAGTTAGGTGGGGTGCTTTTGCAGAGAGATCGTGGTGCTTTTGCAGAGAGATCGTGGTGAGGAATGGATAGTAGCGTATGCCTCCAGAGTGTTGAGAGGAGCAGAAAGGAATTACTCTGTAATCGAAAGGGAACTTTTAGCATGCGTGTGGGGAGCAGAACATTTTAGAACATTTTTGTGGGGCACTAAGTTTGTCATCAAGACTGACCATAAGCCATTAATCTACATGAAGGCACCTGGGGCGGACATTCTAGGTCTGCAAGACTAGCCAGATTAGCATCCAGATTGCAAACATTTTCTGTATCAACTGGAATTTGTACATGGGAAAAACAACACACATACTAATTGCATGTCTCGTTTGCCGGTTGCGGATGTAACAGACGCTACTGGAAAAATAGATAAGGAAGAATGTGAAGTGGCATTTACCTTGCAAGATGTAAACTTTCTTAATGTTGAACAACCCACCATTTTAGAGTGTAGATGGGCAGGGAAGATGAAAAACGATAAGGAGGTCAAAAAAGATATGCAATAGATTTTACATGGCAGGCCAGAGGAGAGGAATGCTTCTGGTGACATCATGGCATATTCCAAAGTACGGGAGGAATTGACGGTGGAAAATGGCATTATTGTACATGGTGATAAATTTATACCACCATTCAATTTGAGGAAAATAGTTGTGGACTTAGCCCATGAAGGACATATGGGTATATCATACACCAAAAGGCGAGTCAGGGAGAGGTTTTAGTGGCCCGGCGTTGATGTTTTTGTTGAGCACCAAGTGAAATTGCGTGGTAATTGTACTTCCAGTGATAAATCCATTAAGGCCATTTGTGTTGACCCCCAACCTGTTGAATTACCTTGTGCCCCATGGCGGGGGAAAATAGGTTTGGACATTTTTGGGCCATTTGCTGTTCTACCCAAGTACCATGCTTATGGCATTGTTCTAGTTGACTATTATTCCAAATGGCCAGAAATCAAAATGGTGGGTGAGGTTACTTCACAAGTTGTTGTGGAATTTTTAGATGAGATCTTTTGTAGAGAAGGCGTTCCTCAGGAGTTGGTGACTGATAATGGGCCCCAATTCATTAGCACAATTCTGCAGAATATTTTGGAAAAATGTGGTGTAGCACACAGAAGGATAGCTATTTTCCACCCTGAGGCCAACGGTCAAGTTGAGAGGTTCAACCGTGTGGTTATGGAAGCTATTCAGCTGACTGTAAAGGGAGGACTAAATTGGAAAAATTTGTTTCGATCCATGATAATGAGATATAGGACATCTCCCAATTCTGTAACCAAAGTGAGTCCTTTTGAATTATTAAGGAGACGTAAACCTGGTACTAAATTGGTTCCTTGGTGGTTACGTAACAAGCGTTGTGATATGGATGATGTGGCTGAAGTAGATTTTGAGGGGATTAGGCATAGAGTGGAAGAATATAAAACAAAAATGAAACAAGAATTAAAAAGGAGGAAGGGTCCTCTAAGTAAACAAAAGGTCAATGTTGGTGATTGGGTTCGCATCAAGAAAGGTAGAATGGATGGGAAAGGATGTGCTTTGTGGGCAGATCCTGTCAAAGTTGTTGAGGTGTTCAGAAATGCTGTACGTATTGACTGTGGATCTGTCTGGAATTTAAACAGAGTGTCTCTGTTTAAGGGGAGAAAGCGTGTTCAAACTCACAAGAGAGTTTCTGGATGTGGAGCAGCAAGGATGTGTGAGGAGTTTGGAACAATTGTGTGAGAGGAACTGCGTTTCAAGAATGGAGGACAAAGTTAAGGACATTTCAAGAAATGCTCGGATCCATAAGCCTCCCAGAAGGTTACAAGATTATATCGTTGGATGATTCTTTATTAGTGTCAGGTTATGTTTTTACTTTGTTAATAAAATTATAAGGGGAGAGGTGTGTGGTGTCTCGTGAACGCTACTGGCGTTTATGTCTCGTGGTTCACGCTGCCGCATTCCCTCCTCGTTTTACTTCAATATTATGTTATGAAGTAGTCACGAGTGACAATGCGTTGTCGCTCGTGCCTGTTTCATATGCAGCACTTTGAGGGAACTGTTGTCTCTCGTGGGTGGTAGTTGTTTGAATGTGGGAGGCGGGATACATATACAGGGGAAGAAGCGGTTGGAGGGCCATTCAAGATTGTACCTCAGACTGTATTCTCTGTTTCTCCTCAATTAAGACCACATGGAAATTCTTCCTGAGATGCTGCGGTTCCTTTCCTTGGATAATCTAACTGCTTCATCCAACTTTTTAGGGAATCAGTGGTTAGTATTAAAAAAGGAGCTGAGCTGAATGAGTATGCTAGAACTATCCATCAGGTTAGAATTTATGGTATTGAGGGCATGATGAAGAAAGATGGAACTCTGCCATATGAGGGAGCCAGGCAAGAGCTTCTTTACACAAGAACGGCCCAGAAGCAGAGGAAGCTTTTAGCCTCAAGGAGAGAGGAGGTGCTCTGACAGAGTGTCAAAGAGAATGACAGAGTGGGGAAGCATCTGTCGTCACAATCAGTCACACGAAGCAGAATGCACAGAGTGGGGAAGATATCTTCAAATTCAGCAGAAACGTGATGGTATGTAAAAGTGCCTTATTTTCAAGGCGATGCTAAGAGGAGTGACTGTAAGATGTGATTGGACAGGTGATGTTGCCAAGTCACATAGATCAAAGAACTGTAGCATGAAGTACAGGAACACCAGATACAAAAATAGTAACCAAGTGAAAGATAAACAAATTGGGCAAATAAGGTGTCCTCTCGGAAGTCGGAACAATACACAGAGGGTGCAACATTTCTTGGAGTATGTTAAATGCTGTGTGGTTCTAGTGCATCTGTTTTCATCAAGGGAACGCAATAAGTGTCTATGGCTCAAGTTAAGAAATATGTATCAGGAAGACATGTCACATCATCAGAAAAGAAGACTGAGGACTGATATAATCCAATGACTCAACCAGCCTAATAAATATCTTTAACAAATTCCAGGGATTTCTGCAGTATGGCAACCAAGGAGAGTGTTGATATGCTACAGCTACTTCGGCAGCCTTATATTAGGCGTCATTACATTGTGATCATTACATCAGGAGTCATTACATTGCTGGTACACTTTGCTACCTTTACATCGGGAGTTTATTACATCGCAGGTAAGTCATTAAATAATGTTTACATTTATCTAAACAAATATACATATATATGTATGTCTTTAAATTTATATATCTATGTGATTAGATATGTTTTAATGTTAATTATAATAGCTAAAATTAAAAATAAAATGAAGTTAATATTAATTAATTTACTAGAAAAGCAATATAATTAATTTAAAATGTATCCATGAAGGTAATTAGAGAATTCATATGTTAATTAAATGTATCAGGTAAACATAATTGAAATTAAAGTGACGTTAATATTCATTTTACAGTAAAAGAATGCAATTAATTTTAAAGTACATGTTAACATAAAGTGTATTTGTTAAGCACACATTCACCCAAGGGTATCTTGGCATTTAATAAAAGATGTTTATTGTTACCCAACTCAATGGTACTTATTTTATCGACCTCAGAAGGATGAAAGGCTGAGTGGACCCACCGAGATTTGAACTTGTGACTATGAGGTCCAACACAGGCCCCTACAGCGGACTCTAATTCACTAAGCCCCCAGACCCAGCGTATGTTAAAGATAAATAATGTAATTTATTATTAAATTTATATACATTTTAATAAAAATTATATAACATATGAGTAGAAAGGATGAAAGTCCAGCGAATGCCATTAGCTCTCTCCGAAGTGAGAGGAGATATGATGAATCATGATCTGAGGATGTCAAGCTTAGACAAATGAAAAATATAAGGAAACCAAAGGGCGCCTTATGTAAATAGTTGTTAGCGGACATAAAGATACACAGAAAGAGCCACCACTTCTGATGGGTGGCACTCATATGAGTGTCAAACCCGAATAAGATGTGAAGGCATATAGGCCCCAGATACACCCAATCCTATCTACTCAATTCAACTAATGGGAAACAAATAATATAACACACCTGGCTTCACAACAATGGTAAAACGAGTGCCCCATTGCACTGTTTAAGGGAGTGAGCCCCACCTCCTGTGGTTATGGGCAGTGGTGGTCTCCCCTAGACAAAATGTATTAAACACTTTGGCTAAGCTCTTTCAAGACTGGATCATGGCAGCCCATCAGTTCTTAAACTAGCCCAGTAGCTTGCAGCCTACCAGGACATACCAGAAGGCCTGAATGACCCTGACAGTGGGTTGCGGTTTAGAAACTAATGAACGAAACTTTGGAAATTAAAATATACTGGAGGCCGAATGGAAAATGACACATTGACAACGAAGTAATCCAGTGAACTTATGGGGCTCAAGGCCCTCGACAAATAACAAAGTGCGAAATTACCTAAACTATAACAAATCATCTGCTATACTACCAGTGAATCCAGGCATTCTAAGCCACATTTGTGTGCCTTAAACAATCACTTTAGATCCAATCTCACACTATATACATGCTTAATGTTTTTTTAACACAAAGTTCTTTTCTGCACCATTTTATATTCACATGCGGTTTTATTCTTTCACAGTCACCAATGTTTTAAGAAAAGAAACCCTTAATAGTTTAACAATGGACTGTGGCTTATTTTTATTCAGGCCATACACCAGCAGAGAGTTACCTGTGGTATTGGTTATTAGTAGAGATACACCTACCAAAAATTTCTACTGTAGAGTAAAAAAATCCTAACAAATCAATTTCCTTGTCCCCAGACTCCTTAGGAGAAATATCAGGAGCTTCCAGTTTAAAGGAAGTATTCAAAAAAGAAAATAACGTTTTATCAGACAAAATACTGAAAGGAACATCAGAATCTGCCATGATTTGGATAAAATTTCCACCTATCACAGCTTGACATACAGGGCCTTTTACCTCAGTACCTTTCTGGTTACAGTTCACAGTCAGTAGAATATTGGAATTTATTTACCACAATCCTGAACCTCTGTTTCAACCATATTAACAGTACCAGAACCTCTCTGTAGGTCAATTTTACCTCAGTAATCCTGAACATTGTCTTTGACTGCATTAATGTTACTGGTATCTCCCTGGAAACCAGGATTATGTGTCTTAAAATTAGCACCCTTCTATTGAGCTCTACAGACAGACTAAAAGTGTCCCATCCTCTTACATTTCACGCACCTTTTGCCAATGGCGGGACAGAACAAATTGTTGCCTAAGTGGTTTCTGGACCCACATCTATAACCAGTGGTTTGTAATTTAATGTTCTTCCCAGTCCTAATGGCAGCTTTAGAATTCTCATCAGATACAAAGGACACAGGATAATGACCCTCTTGATTGACTAGCACTTGAGTGGAAATGATCGACGTTTCAATGCTTTTGGCGATATCAATTACTTCTGAAAGCATAGAGTTCCTACAACTAAGTAGCCTTTCCTGCATTTTTTTAGAAAAACAATTAAAGACAAATCGATACCTTATATAAGTGTCAATTGAATTCTCAAACTCGCAAGGTGGAGCTAAAACACACAATGCAGCTAGGTACTCCTCTACGGTTTCATCACTAGCCTGTTTGTGTACAACAAAACTGTGCCTCTCCAACAACACACTAGGTTCCTTTGAATATTGGTTCTTAAGTCTCTCTTTAGCTTCAGTATATACATTCCATACAGAATCACCCGCAGGGCGAGGTATAACAGGAAGACTGTCAAAGACATTCTGGCCTGCAATATCCAGATGACTAAAAAGAAGTGTGAGTTTTCTGGCAGGAGTATATTCAAGCCCATCTATGACAACTAAGTAACTTTCAAAAATGCACAGTCATTGCCGCCATTTGATTTCTGGTTTATCAGGTTTCTGTAAAAATGGAGGTGAGTACAATACATTCTGTGAAGAGGCCATACCTGCAAAGAAAATGAAGTGATTAGGATGACAGTGTAAAAACAAAATGGTAAAAGCAATATTAAAATAGTCTGAATAAAATTGCTGTAAAACAAAACACAAAAGGAAATGCAAGATGGCAGCCGAAATTTGACAAGGAAGTTCCAGCAGAACGAGCAGTGCAGAAGGTCAGTTAAGATGAGGCAGCACCAAACAGGAAATTACATCAGTGCAGAAGATCCGCCCACAAGAGATCGTTGGGATGGAGTGAGAATGCCGTCACTGCACACCGAACCTCCAACAACTGAGGAAAAGAACACAGCAGTAAAAGACAGCGCGAAGCGGACAAGCGTCTGTCACAAGGTACGTAGCCGAAAGAAGAGCTGTGGAACGCACGCTGAGCTAAGGACCGCAAACACAAGCTGGAGTCTGGAGCTCCACAAAGCGCACGAAGAAGAAGTTTGCCTGAACACAGGAACAAAGGCAGCAGTGAAGGACGCAGTCTCGCGCAGAAACAATGGCAACAGGGCAGAATGGCAGACATGAGCTGCTGAAGGGCATGCGACGATCACAACAGCGCGATCGATCCCCATTGTACGCTTTCGCGCAGGAACAATGGCAGCAGGGTAGAACGGCAGACACGGGGTGCTGAAGGACATGTGACGATCACAGTGGCGCAATCTATCTCTGTTTTGCGCGCAGCCCTAACGGTAAGCCTTCTTTGAACAAAATTAACCAGGGATAAAGACACAAAGTCACGCAACTTATAGTAAATGGTGAAGGTGCTTAAATAAATTGCTCTTCCATCGTCTGAAGAAATGTCCTTGTTGAAGCGGTGAAAAGTTTCAGCCGCTGGGTACACAAATTGAAATGTTGGCCAGGGAGAAATCTGCGGCTAACCCCACTCCTGGTACCAGATATGGTATTGGGCAACACGACAAATGAGTCAGCAGCAGGATGTACAGAAACAGGAACGTTTATTCCAGAGTTAAATCCATAGCAATAGACCCACGGCTAACAGGCCAGTTGCTCAGGTGAAAGCTTAGAGGGAACTGACCTTTCTCCTGGCAACCAGAGATAGGCTCGATAAAAGAACATTCTATTACACAATAATAGAGGAAGACATTACATTACATGACAAAGTGACTAGATAAAATAATACATATGAACTAGGATACTACTTTACCTTACTACCCATTCTAATAGGGAGTGTAGAACCATCATCATCCAGCAAATACATATACACAAATCAAACAACTATGAGAATTTTACTTTTTTTCTTAGTTCGTTCATGTAAAAGTCAAATTTGGCAGATCTAACCTATGGTAGTTTGAAATTCTCCTCTGCCCAGTTCCCTAACTTTTTGCTGGCCCTTAATAAGATTGCTATTTTTTAAGGGAGAACAGAAAAGATACTCCTCTAAAACAAAGATTCAAATAGCACTCCATCTAATAGGATACCTGTTGGGTTCAATAACTCAAGAACACTGGTGAGTAGAACTTCTTTATTCAAGTATAATGGAGTTAGGGGGAATACGTTCAATCTCCTTAGCAGGAAGGGAGTAACTGTCACCAGTAGAACACATACTTGTCATCCCCGTAATTGCCCACACATTCTATCCTACATCATACTCCCTCGTGCCCACAAGAATAGTAAACACAACACATCTTCCTCTTATACAAAGAACAAGCAACAAAACCCCTTACTGATAAAAACAAAGTTAAAAAGGAAAAACAATACAAAAAAAAATCAAAGAAATGCTTCCCGGAATATAAGCCTGTAAAAACACACGACATTAGAGTAATCATAGAAGTGTTTCAGGAAACATAATCCTGTAGGTACACTTGACGTTTGATCACTCTCCCAGATCTGCTGTTACTAGAAATATCTTCATTCCTTCCAGTACCACTACGCTCCTCTGTATCCTGATGTCCATCATCATGAACCACCTCTTCCTCTGTACCACTCACATCATTCGCACCTTTGCTTCCACTTTCCTTGGAACTTCCTGCTTCAACTTCCTCAACTCCTCCTTCACACAAATTCTCATTCAGATCTCCATCAACACCCAGCCATAATTCATCCAATCTGTAATGGTTCACCTTGTCTTCACTTCCTTGCACACTACCTTTCCTACACTTTACCAACCAACTCAGATGCCAAACCTGGCCATCACTCAGTCTTGCAGAATTATTTAAGACTTCCTTTACCACAGTAGGTTTAGAAAATTGACATTCACCTTTCGTAACATTAAAAGGTATTTTTACTCTCACAAAATCCCCTACTACCACCTGACACTCCCTTGCACCCTTCTTTTTGTCCTAATATTTCTTGTACTTCCCTTGCGCCCTATCAATATTACTCTTAACCACAGCAGGAGACCAATGTAACAATCTTGTATTCACTAACCAACCTTGATTATCCTTCATAAAAGGAACTCTACTCCTCATTATAGTGAAAGGGCTAAACTCAGTAAGTGTAGGAGTGGTGTGACACGTCCATACTGTACGTTTGATACTCACTTTCCAGTTCAATCTTTTGTTCCTGGCTGCTTGCAAAGAATCCTTCAACACTCTATTAAATCTCTCAACTTCACCATTGCCACCAGGATGATAGAGAGATGTGAAGGTGTGATCAATACCATTGCGTAACAACATTTTTTTCACTCCTAAACTGTACCCCATTATCGGATACAATATTTTTGGGCAATCCTTCCCTTTGAAAAATTCCATCTAAAAATGCCACAATAGAATCTGCTGTAGCACTTTCCACAAATTCAACTTCCGGCCATTTAGAAAAGTAATCTATTGCCACTAAAACATAACAACAACTGCCATCCATTTCACTCACAGGGCCCATTATATCCACACCAATAATTTCCCACGGCATGTCTGGGCAAGGTACAGGATGTAAATATGGCCTCATCACTACTTGAGACTTGTCGGTCCCCTCACACAATTCACACTTCCTGACCACTCTTCCCACTTCCAAATCTATCCTGGGCTACCAGTACATCTCTTTAACTTTCCTCTTACTCCTCACTTTGCCGAAATGCCTCTCAAGGCATAGCTTCACAATGGTAGACCTCAAAGATCTAGGAGGTACAACTCTGTTACCTTTCAAAATACAACCATTCATCACAGTCATATCGTTTCCTACTTCCCCAAAACACTTATGCTTATCCTTCAAGAACTTTTTACTCGGCCATCCTTCCACCAAAAATTTCTTCACATCCATTAATACAGTATCCTCCTCCATAGCTTCTTCCCAATCAACGTTAATGCTAGCATCCAACTTCTCAAATCCTGTCCAGGCCACACTCATATCCTCACCATCTGCTTTGGAAACTTATTCTAAAGGTAGAGGTAACCTGCTCAAACAATTTGCAACTCTATTTTTTACACCAAATAAGTAGCATAACTTGTACCAGTAGTTCATTAACCGCACCGACATCCTGGCGATCGAAGGAGTTACATTCAATAACCTCTCAGGAGTTAACACCTTTAAAAGAGGCTTGTGATTACATCGTATTTCCACCTCAAACCCCCATAAAAAGTTTCTGAAGTATTCCAACCCCCACACAATTGCCAATGTTTCTTTTTCGATGACTGAATAGCGTTCTTCTGATGGTGATAATGCTCTCGATGCGAATGCCACAGTAACTTAATTACCTTTCCTGTCCCTTTGACCGAAAATTGCACCAGTTCCTATCATGCTGGCATCCGTCGTAAGAATACATTTTAGTTTGAGATCGAAGCCATGTAAATTCTTTGCATTACAAATATTCAATTTTATACATTTAAAATCACTTTGCAGCTCGGTTGACCAACTGAATTTTACCCTATTTTTCAATAGTTGACGCAAATTGTACATGTTCTCTGCAAATCTTTACACAAAGTTTGTATAAACTTTGGCTAACCCCAAGAAGGACCTAAATTCTTCCTTACATGTGGGACTGGGAGACCTCCCTTAGTGCCCTTAACAATTCTTCCTTATGTTTAACCCCCTCACTTGTCACAGTATGACCTAATAATTCAGACTTTTTACCTTGAATTTGTATTTAGATAATTCAGCCATCAGCCCATTAATCTGCAAAATTCCCAACACATCATTCACTCTAACATCATGCAGTTCTTCATTCTCCCCCATGATTAAAATATCATCCTGGAAAAATACTATTCCAGTATGAATCTTGCACAATTTGTGCATCAACTTTTGAAACACGGCCGCAGCCGAAGCTAAGTCAAAGGCATCCGCACATATCTGTAACATCCGGACGGAGTCATGAAAGCCGTTAAATCTTTGCTTTTTTCATGCAATTTTATCTGGTGCTATGCTGAAGATAGATCAATCGACGAGAACCACTTCATGCATCCTGTTTGAGTGTAATCTTGTGTGAGTGCCCTTCCAAAGTACCTATTTTACCAGAAAAAACATTGGAATATTTTTTTTAAATACTCAACCCTTGTCTTCCACTTTCTCAGTGACCAAAACCTGATCCTGACTATTGGGATTGAGAATAATGTTAAGTGCTCTTTGGTCCACCCAACCTAAAACAGATGAACCATACTCCACTACATACAGTTTACTAATCGTTCTCCTCCCTTTAAAGTTAAAGGTTAAACTGTGAAACCCAGGCATTTGAATTGGCTCACCATTGAAACCCTCAGGAGAGACATCCAAAGGATTTAATCTATTTCCCAAGACTCCACAAACCTTTCCTCCCAAACCTTCCTGTCCACGATGGTGTAGGAAGAACCTGTATCTGCTAGGATTTCCACCCCGTTTGTTCCTAGACAAAGTAGAAAACAGATTAACACTTCCGTTCTCCTGTGATTCCACAACACCAAGTACGCACTCATTTTGTTGATAAGAATTATCTACTGTAGATTTATCAGATTGAGAGTCAGAATATGACCCAGACTCACCCACAACTACACCAACACTCTTGTTAGATTTACCTTTCCTGGAGACATTGGCAAAATGCCCAAATACTCCACACTCCCCACATTTTTGATTTTTTTGCCAGACATTTCCTACTATAGGCTAAATGGTCTTTTTTTTCCGGAGTTTTTTATAGCGTGAACTCGACCCGGAGGTATCACAGCCCTTTACATGAGCACCAGCTGCGTTACAGACGGACACATTTATTTTTGTTAAGCATGGGGAGATTAAGTGATTTGCCCAGAATCACATGTTGAGCGTCATTGCCGAGACTCGATCCCGGCTCCCCAGATTCGAGGTCGACCGCTCTAGCCGTTAGGCCACATCCTCTCCCACATCTATAGCACTTTTTGTCTTGAGCTTAGCTGGTTGTCTATTATAATTCCTGTTACTATCTTCCTCCTTACGCATTTCTTTCTTCTTATGCTCAACCATACATACAACTTTCTTCTGCTCTTCTTTAGAACTAGTAACTGCTCCAGCACATTTATTAGAGACTTCTGCCTTTTTTCACTAAAGAAATTACTTCAGTTAGAGAAGATTCCGCATAAATCCAAAGCCTTTCTTGAATGTGCTCATTGTTCACATACATGATGACCTGATCCCTGTTGGAAATGGGATCTCTAGTTGGCAAGGGCTTGCACCTTTGTCCAAGTAGGGACCCTTCTTCCTAGTCAGGGTAAGGGTTGTTACACTCGTGAAGTAACCCCTGCTCACCCTCGTGGTAGCTTGGCACGAGCAGTCAGGCTTAATTCAGAGGCAGTGTGTAAAGCATTTGCACATAACCAACAGTAATACAGTGTAAGCACTACAAACGGACACCACACCAGTTTAGAAAAATAACCAATATTTTATATACTCAAGACAAGACCAATTACGACAAAAATCCACAATACTATACTTTACGAATGAATACTTGATACGTTAACTTCTTCTTTGCAGGAATAGCACAAAAGCAAAGTTCGTACGAGTCGGTAGCTCCGTCCGAGCCTACCGTGATGCTGAAAACCACAGAGTCTAACAGTTCCAGCCGACCGCGTCGATACGGGCCAGCAGAGTCGTGAGCAGACTCGGTCACAGTACCTTTTCTCGTTGTGGCTGGTACGGAGTGTACGAGCCGGTCGGCGTTCGTCGCGGTTGCGGTGCAAGACGGAGCGATGCAAGGTGCGGTGTCCCTCGGTGCGGTGCAGGCAGCGGCTCGATGAGCGTCGGGCAGACGGAGTCGGTGAGTCCAAGGCGTGCGATGCAGGGCGAGACGATGCTCGATGCGGTGCTGACAGGTTGCGATGCAGGCGACCTAGCCGGAGTGCGGGAGCTGGCGTCGGACAGCGGTGCGAGTCGGAGCGGTGCGTCGCAGACGTGCGAGCGGTGCCCCAAATGCGGTGCGGTCTCGACTCTTGAGCCAGTTGCAGCGACAGTGTCGGTCGGGTTCGGCTGGCCCAGTGAAGCGATGCGAACTGCGGTGCCCACAGGTCACGGTGCAAGCAGCGGCTCGATGTTGGCGGCGTCGGACGTCGCCCACGGTGAGACCAGGGTTGCGATGCGAAGCGGGGCGATGCGGTCTGCGGTGCAAACAGGTCACCGGCCAGGGATGGATTCGGTTGACGGAGTCGGCTGCAGTTCCCTTCCTCTGTGGCAACTGAAACAGCGTTCCAGAAGTGGTACCCAGAGGCTTGTGAAGTCTTTGTAGTCCCTGAGACTTCTTAACAGGAGGCCAGCTCGGTTCCTGGCCCTTGGAGATACTCAGCACAAGATTGTAGAAAGTTCAGTCCAGTCCTTTCACTGCCCAAGGCAGAAGCAGCAGCTGCAGGCCAACCCACCAAAGCAACAACACAGCAAAGGGGCAGTACTCCTCCTGGCAGCTCTTCCAGCTCTTCGTCTTGGCAGGTTCCTTGATTCCAGCGAGATCTAAATTCATGGGGTCAGGGCCCCAATATTTATATCCCAAATTCCTTTGTTCTCTGACGGCAGAGAGGCCTTCGCCTAGTCCAAACCAGTTCTGGAGCACTTTGTTGACAAGTCTCCGTCCCTTCTTTCAGTGAGTAGGCCAGGGACATCAGACGCACCACAGGAGGTGGAGCCAGCATTGTGGAGGGAAGGCACTGTCCTATTCAGGGCCCACGTGCGACCCCTCCCACCCATCTACAGGTCGATCTGGCTATTCAGCCCTGCGCTGACTCACCCTGTCTCCTGGCATCCCCCAGCCCCTGTCACTCACATTCCAGACAAGGAATACACAATCTCGCAGAGGCAGGCTTGGATGGTTAGACAAGAAAATACCCACTTTCTAAAAGTGGTATTTTCAAACACAGAATGTTAAAACCAACCTTACTAAAAGCTGCATTTTATCATTCTGAGTCCAGGCATACTAAACTCGAATTTCTACCATGTTCCCGGGGTCAGTTAGGATTATAAGCTGTAATAATCAAAACTGCCCGTTCTGGCCTAGGGGAACAGGTAGCCTTGCAATAGTGAAAAACGAACTAGGCTGTAATTCACTATCAGGACATGCCGCACACACCCGGGCATGTCCTACCTTTCGCGTACAACGCACCCTGCCCACAGGGGTACCTTGGGCCTACCTTAGGGGTGACTAACATGTAGCAAAGGGAAGGTTTAGGGACTTGCAAGTGTGTGCACTTGCCAAGTCGACTATGGCAGCCCCAGGCTGCGCACAGGCTCTGCGATGGCAGGCCCGAGTTACACTTTACGGGCTGTTTGCGTGGGTGGCACAATCCAGTGCTGCAGCCCACCAACAGCATTTGGTCTATAGGCCCTGGCACTCGCAGTGCACTTTACAAGGGACTGACAGATAAACCAAATAGGCCAATCATGGAAACACCAATCCATAACACATTTTATACAGGAGCACTTGCACTTTCCCACTGGACCGCAGTGAGGAAAGTGCGCAGAATCATCACACCAGCAAAAACAGAGTCAAAACCGGGAGGTCAGAAAGCAAAAGTCAGGGGAAACACGCCAAAAGATGCCAAGTCTAACACATGTCCCCTCCAGCTGAAAGTAGGGAGAACTACCCAACCCCATGGGAGTTCTCTTCACTAAGGCGGAAGAACCTGGACAGACCATCTGCGTTGGCGTGTTCTGTACCAGGACGGTGTTCCACCGTAAAGTCCATTCCCTGTAGGGAGATGGACCACCTCAGCAGTTTTGGATTCTCACCCCTCATTTGCATCAACCATCTGAGGGGCCTGTGGTCTGTCTGAACCCGGAAGTGAGTCCCAAACAGGTATGGTCTCAACTTCTTCAGTGCCCAGACCACAGCAAAAGCTTCCTTTCTATGGCACTCCACCTCTGTTCCCTGGGAAGTAGTCTCCTGCTAAGGAAGACTACAGGCTGATCCAGGCCCTCTTCATTCAGTTGTGAGAGCACCGCTCCCACACCATGCTCTGAAGCGTCAGTCTGCACGACAAATTCTTTGGAGAAGTCAGGTGCCTTGAGCACGGGCGCCGTGCACATGGCTGCCTTCAGGGCATCAAAAGCTTTCTGGCAGGACTCAGTCCAGATCACTTTCCTGGGCTGCCTCTTAGAGGTCAGCTCTGTTAAGGGGGCAACGATGGTGCCATAGCCCTTAACAAATCTCCGGTAGTAGCCGGTGAGACCTAAGAAGGCTCTCACCTCTGTCTGGGTCTTGGGGGCTCCCAAGCCAGAATGGTGTCAATCTTGGGTTGTAGGGCGCCACCTGGCCGCTTCCTACCTGGTGCCCCAAGTACACCACAGAACCCTGCCCGATCTGGCACTTACTGGCCTTGATCGTGAGGCCTGCACCTTGCAGAGCCCTCAACACTTTCTCAAGGTGCTGTAAATGTTCTTCCCAGCTGGAACTGAACACAGCAATGTCATCCAGGTAGGCGGCACTGAAATCCTCCAGCCCGGCCAACACCTGATTGACCAACCTCTGAAAGGTGGCAGGGGCATTCTTCAACCCAAAGGGCATCACCCGGAATTGGTAATGACCTTCTGGGGTTGAGAATGCTGATCTCTCCTTGGCCCCATCGGTTAAGGCAATCTGCCAGTACCCAGACGTTAAATCAAACGTGCTGAGGAACCGGGCAGCTCCCAACCGATCAATGAGCTCATCAGCTCTGGGGATGGGGTGCGCGTCAGTCCTGGTGACGGCATTGAGCCCACGGTAGTCCACACAAAACCGGAGTTCTGGAGTGGCACCGGGTGCCGCAGCCTTTGGGACCAAGACCACTGGGCTGGCCCAAGGACTGTGGGAGGGCTCAATCACCCCTAATGCCAACATCTTAGAGACCTCCTCCTTGATGCTGGCTCTGACCCGGTCAGTCAACCTGTAAATCTTGTGCTTCACAGGATGGCTGTCACCAGTGTCCACGTCATGGGTCCACCAGTGAGTAACACCGGGGGTCAGAGAGAACAGTGGGGCGAACTGTCCCAACAACTGGCGACAGTCCCCCTGCTGCTCCTGAGTCAGAGTAGGGGAGAGGATCACACCCTCTACTGACCCATCATGCTCCTTGGTAGACAGGAGGTCAGGGAGAGGCTCGCTCTCCTCTTCCACCCCATCATCTGTCGCCAAGAGCATACTCACTTCGGACCTCTCGAAGTGGGGCTTGAGGCGGTTCACGTGAAGGACCCTTAACGGGTTCCTTGGAGCCTGCAAATCCACCAGGTAGGTGACGTCACTTTGCGCTCCTTTACCTCATATGGCCCAGTCCACTTGTCCTGCAAGGCACAAGGTGCCACTGGGGCCATTACCCACACTTTCTGCCCAGGTTGAAATTCGACCAGAGTGGCATTCTGGTCATACCATCTCTTCATTTCTTCCTGGCTTGCTTCTAGGTTCGCCTGAGCGAGTTTCCTGAAGCGGGCAGTTTGGTTTCTAAAGGCCAGCATGTAGCTAAATACATCCTGGGGAGTTTTCCTGGGAGCCGCCTCCCAGCCTTCCTTCACCAAACTCAGAGGTCCTCTGACAGGGTGGCCATACAGGAGCTCAAAGGGGCTGTACCCAAGAGACTTCTGAGGCACCTCCCTGTACGCAAAGAGTAGGCATGGCAAGAGGACGTCCCACTTACGCCTCATGGGTTCTGTTAGACCCTTGATCATGCCTTTCAAGGTCTGGTTGAATCTCTCCACCAGACCGTTTCCTTGTGGGTGGTAAGGAGTGGTGAACTTGTAGGTTACACCACACTCCTTCCACAGGGATGTCATATACTTCGATATGAAATTGGTCCCCCTATCAGAAACCACCTCTCTGGGGAATCCCACACGGGAAAAGATCCCCATTAACGCCCGGCCCACCACTGGCGCCGTCGTTGTCCTGAGAGGGATTGCCTCCGGGTACCGGGTGGCATGGTCCACCAAGACCACGATGTACCTGTTGCCCATGGCTGTCTTGGGATCCAGTGGCCCCACAATATCCATCCCTACCCTTTCAAAGGGTGTTCCAACAACAGGAAAAGGTTGGAGAGGAGCTTTGACCTTCCTCCCACTCTTACCACTTGCCTGGCAAGTTTGGCAAGACCTACAGTGTGCATCTGACTCCCTTCGCATTTGGGGCCAAAAGAAGTGGGTGACAAGCCTGTCAAAGGTCTTGTCCTGCCCCAAATGGCCTGCCAAAGGCACGTCATGAGCCAGACCCAGTAGGAAGGTCCTGAAGCGCTGGGGTACCACCAGCACACGGGCTGACCCAGGCTCAGCAACCTTAGGCTCACTGTATAGGAGACCACTCTCCCAGTAGATCAGATGTGACCCGGACTGATTACCAGCTGCCTGGTCTGCAGCCTGCCGCCGCAGACCCTCCAGAGTAGGGCACTCGTTCTGCTCCCTGCAGAACTCCTCCCTGGTGGGACCCCCTTCTTGCTGCCAATGGGTCAGCTCAGAGATGTCTCCCAGTTCGGCTACTTGCTCCCCTGTAGGCACCGGGGCGTCCCCCTCGAGGTCCGCCTCCTCCCGGTCCGTGGGAACTTCGGGGGCCGGTTTCCCCCTTTCTGGCTGCCATTGACCGAGTAGACACGCATGCCCACTCTGGCAACCCAAGCATCTCCAAGTGAGACCTGAGCTCAACCTCCTTCCATGAGGACTGCTCCAGGTCGTTTCCTAGCAGACAATCTACAGGCATGGTAGGGCTCACAACCACCCTCAAGGGACCTGAGACCCCCCCCATTCAAAGGGAACCTGCGCCACCATACACTGGCGCTCTGAGTTGTCGACAGCAACTACTTGGTGGAATGCTCCTGGGACTACTTGCTTCTCAGACACCAGGTGACACCGGACTGAGGTCACACTGGCTCCAGTATCTCTGAGAGCCTCTACCCTGTTCCCATTGATGGTCACCCAGGTGCTATATTTCTTTGTGTTAGGGGGCACCTGGTTCCCTGGGACCATCTCACTGTCCCCGAGTGAGACAAGGGTCATTTCTGCGGGATCCCCACCCTCCTGTGGGCACCCCTCCTCCCCAAGCGCTACACTAGCCAACACTTTGGACTGTCCACCGGTGGGCGGCTGTGTCCCCTTCGGGCACTTGGGGTCCCCCTTAAAGTGACCTACCTGGTCACATGCATAACACTTGCGGGGGCCGGTCTCGACAGGCTTCCCTGTAGAGACCCCTTTCTTCTTATCACCGGGGGGCTGGGAACCTTTACCCTGGGTACTAGTTTGGGGCCCTTTAGAGAACTCCTGTGCTTTACCCTTGTCCCCCACCTTTCTGCTGGGGACCCTGCCCACCTTTGGCTGAGTCTCCCCCAAACGCTTTCTTGTGGACCCTGGTACTCACCCAGCGGTCCGCTTCCATAGCAAGCTTCCTGGGGTCAGTTAGCTTACTATCAACTAGGTGCTGGCGCAGATCTGCAAAACATAGACTAGACAAGTGCTCGCATGCAATCAAGTTGTAGAGCCCCTGAAAATCTGTTACACTACTGCCCTTCACCCAACCATCCAGAGACCTGCAGAACACATCCACACATTCCAACCAAGTGTTGACATCAGACTTCTTACTGGACCTGAACTGATCCCTGTACTTTTCAGGAGTAAGACCATACTTCGTGAGAAGGGCATCCTTCATGTCAGCATAGGTGAGGTGATACCCCTTACCCAAAGCTATCAGAGCATCCCTTGCTTCTTCCGGGAAAAGTGGCCACAATCCTGCTCCCCAATTCTCCTCAGGGACCCCATTCATGTGTATGGCTGCCTCATAACCCTGAAACCACCTTTGTATGTCATCCCCCTTCTTGAACTCCTTGCCTACGTTCTTGGGAATGTGCACAATCCTGTCTGCCTTTCTGGACGAATTGCTGCCACCATCTGAGCCTGACTTACTCCTAAGTTCTAGCTCCTTCAGTTCTCTCTCATGCTCTAAGAGCATCTTCCTCTCCTCTATGGCCAATCTCTTCTCCTCCCGCTCACTCTCCAGCCTGAGCTTCTGCAGCTCGAACTGCCTTGCCTCCCGCCTGTCCTCCAGCTCCTCTGGGGACAGACAGCTGCTGCCTGACCTGGCGGGTTCCCCCTACCCAAAAGCACATCCACCCTGGAAATAGGCTCCTCCGCCTCCTCACTGAGATCACCAGGCTGCCCATTGGCATGTCTGGCTGCTACCCAGGCCCTCAGCGCCTTCTGTAGCTCCTCCTTCCTTGTGAGGCCTTTAATTTGGACTTTCAAGTTTTTACAAATCGCTTGTAACTCCTTTACGGCGTAGGATTCCAAACTGTCCTCCTCAAAGATAACTTCCAGAGATGCAACGGATGATGCAATTGATTCAGGCATGACAAAAGTCGTGAGTTGAAAACTGGCACGATCAAAAATAGGCCAAAAGAAAAAGAACCAGTATGTGGTACGTAATGGTCTGCGATATGGTAGTAGTGCACACCAATCACTGTAAGTCAAGTGCAAACGCAAGTCCTATCCTCACCGCTGACAACCAATGTTAGAAATGGGATCTCTAGTTGGCAAGGGCTTGCACCTTTGTCCAAGTAGGGACCCTTCTTCCTAGTCAGGGTAAGGGTTGTTACACTCGTGAAGTAACCCCTGCTCACCCTCATGGTAGCTTGGCACGAGCAGTCAGGCTTAATTCAGAGGCAGTGTGTAAAGCATTTGCACATAACCAACAGTAATACAGTGTAAGCACTACAAACGGACACCACACCAGTTTAGAAAAATAACCAATATTTTATATACTCAAGACAAGACCAATTACGACAAAAATCCACAATACTATACTTTACGAATGAATACTTGATACGTTAACTTCTTCTTTGCAGGAATAGCACAAAAGCAAAGTTCGTACGAGTCGGTAGCTCCGTCCGAGCCTACCGTGATGCTGAAAACCACAGAGTCTAACAGTTCCAGCCGACCGCGTCGATACGGGCCAGCAGAGTCGTGAGCAGACTCGGTCACAGTACCTTTTCTCGTTGTGGCTGGTACGGAGTGTACGAGCCGGTCGGCGTTCGTCGCGGTTGCGGTGCAAGACGGAGCGATGCAAGGTGCGGTGTCCCTCGGTGCGGTGCAGGCAGCGGCTCGATGAGCGTCGGGCAGACGGAGTCGGTGAGTCCAAGGCGTGCGATGCAGGGCGAGACGATGCTCGATGCGGTGCTGACAGGTTGCGATGCAGGCGACCTAGCCGGAGTGCGGGAGCTGGCGTCGGACAGCGGTGCGAGTCGGAGCGGTGCGTCGCAGACGTGCGGCGGTGCCCCAAATGCGGTGCGGTCTCGACTCTTGAGCCAGTTGCAGCGACAGTGTCGGTCGGGTCTGGCTGGCCCAGTGAAGCGATGCGATGCGAACTGCGGTGCCCACAGGTCACGGTGCAAGCAGCGGCTCGATGTTGGCGGCGTCGGACGTCGCCCACGGTGAGACCAGGGTTGCGATGCGAAGCGGGGCGATGCGGTCTGCGGTGCAAACAGGTCACCGACCAGGGATGGATTCGGTTGACGGAGTCGGCTGCAGTTCCCTTCCTCTGTGGCAACTGAAACAGCGTTCCAGAAGCGGTACCCAGAGGCTTGTGAAGTCTTTGTAGTCCCAGAGACTTCTTAACAGGAGGCCAGCTCGGTTCCTGGCCCTTGGAGATACTCAGCACAAGATTGTAGAAAGTTCAGTCCAGTCCTTTCACTGCCCAAGGCAGAAGCAGCAGCTGCAGGCCAACCCACCAAAGCAACAACACAGCAAAGGGGCAGTACTCCTCCTGGCAGCTCTTCCAGCTCTTCGTCTTGGCAGGTTCCTTGATTCCAGCGAGATCTAAATTCATGGGGTCAGGGCCCCAATATTTATATCCCAAATTCCTTTGTTCTCTGACGGCAGAGAGGCCTTCGCCTAGTCCAAACCAGTTCTGGAGCACTTTGTTGACAAGTCTCCGTCCCTTCTTTCAGTGAGTAGGCCAGGGACATCAGACGCACCACAGGAGGTGGAGCCAGCATTGTGGAGGGAAGGCACTGTCCTATTCAGGGCCCAGGTGCGACCCCTCCCACCCATCTACAGGTCGATCTGGCTATTCAGCCCTGCGCTGACTCACCCTGTCTCCTGGCATCCCCCAGCCCCTGTCACTCACATTCCAGACAAGGAATACACAATCTCGCAGAGGCAGGCTTGGATGGTTAGACAAGAAAATACCCACTTTCTAAAAGTGGTATTTTCAAACACAGAATGTTAAAACCAACCTTACTAAAAGCTGCATTTTATCATTCTGAGTCCAGGCATACTAAACTCGAATTTCTACCATGTTCCCGGGGTCAGTTAGGATTATAAGCTGTAATAATCAAAACTGCCCGTTCTGGCCTAGGGGAACAGGTAGCCTTGCAATAGTGAAAAACGAACTAGGCTGTAATTCACTATCAGGACATGCCGCACACACCCGGGCATGTCCTACCTTTCGCGTACAACGCACCCTGCCCACAGGGGTACCTTGGGCCTACCTTAGGGGTGACTAACATGTAGCAAAGGGAAGGTTTAGGGACTTGCAAGTGTGTGCACTTGCCAAGTCGACATGGCAGCCCCAGGCTGCGCACAGGCTCTGCGATGGCAGGCCCGAGTTACACTTTACGGGCTGTTTGCGTGGGTGGCACAATCCAGTGCTGCAGCCCACCAACAGCATTTGGTCTATAGGCCCTGGCACTCGCAGTGCACTTTACAAGGGACTGACAGATAAACCAAATAGGCCAATCATGGAAACACCAATCCATAACACATTTTATACAGGAGCACTTGCACTTTCCCACTGGACCGCAGTGAGGAAAGTGCGCAGAATCATCACACCAGCAAAAACAGAGTCAAAACCGGGAGGTCAGAAAGCAAAAAGTCAGGGGAAACATGCCAAAAGATGCCAAGTCTAACAATCCCTTAGTAATTCATCATGTAAGTGACCAAATCTGCAGGTTAAGGTAAACCTTTTAAGAGCAGACACACATTCTTCAATGGGTTAATTCTTATTCTGCTTACACCTAAAGAAATTGTTCCTATCCATAACAATACAAAAGAAGTAAAATAGTACTTGTCCAGGTCCTCTAAGGCATGTTTAAAAACATCAGTTTCACTCACCAAACCTGTTTTTAGGTCGAGCCTAGCAGCAGTGCGCATGCGCTGCCCGCTCTGCGAGGCATGCAGTAGTCGAGAATGCTGTGGAAGCCTCGTCTTCTCTCCGCCCATATTTTTGATTGGCTGGTGTCATTGTCCTTGTTAAATGCTGTCTTCCGATTGATAATGAGGCTTGTTAGTCCCTCCTTGTTACCGCCCTGTCGCCATTTGTTACCTCCCATGAGGACTGGATCTTTTACTTGTGGCGTTACACGGTCTCCTTCATAAGTCGGTAAGCACACTTTTTTTTTTTATTTGCAGCGCGGTCCGCTTTCACTTTAGCGGCCGCGCTTGTTTATTTAATTAATTTGCCGCATGGGCCGAAAGGGAGCGTTTCTACTCCCTAATCTAACAAGCATTTGCAATGCAATAGGTCTCGCATTTACACAAGTTTGAGCTACTGACATTGCAAATAACAATGCCTTTTATTTTTGTTTTTGTTTTTAAAACATAAATAAAAGGCATTGTAATTTACAATGCCAATAGCTTAAACTTGCGTAAATGCGAGACCTATTGTATTGCAAATGCTTGTCTTTTTTTAAGCAGCATGGCCGCACCGTAACACTGGCGCCTGCTTTCAATCACTTTAACATAGCATTATCTTGTGTCTTTTTGAAACCCCCCCACTCCACAAGTAAAATGGAATTAGAAAGGATTAGCGAATTACGTCATGTGAATTCCAGGTAGCACATAATCGTGTGCTAATGGGCTGAAGCTGACAACAGGACATCTGTGTTACATGTCCTCTGTACTAAAGCCACCTGACTGGTTGTTTTCAAAAGCCTGTTTTATTATCAACAACACCACCACCAATACCTCCACCACTACCAGTACCACCAGCACCAATACCTCCACCACTGCCAGTACCACCACTAGCCCAACCAGAACCACCACCAGTACCACCACCACCAGTACCACCACTACTACCAGTACCACCACCAGTACCACCGCCACCACCAGTACCACCACCACCAGTACCACCACCAGTACCACCACCAGTACCACCCCCAGTACCACCACCAGTACTGCCACCATCAGTACCACCACCAGTACCAACACCACCAGTACCACCATCAGTACCACCACCACCAGTATCACCAGTACAACCACCAGTACCACCACCACCAGTACCACCACCAGTACCACCATCACTACCACCACCAGTACCACCACCGGTACCACCACCAGTACCACCACCAGTACCACCACCACCAGTACCACCACCACCACCACCACCACCAACAGTACCACCACCACCAGTACCACCACCAGTACCACCACCACTACCACCACCAGCACCAGTACCACCACCACCAGTACCACCACCACTACCACCACCAGTACCACCAACACCAGTGCCACTACCACCAGTACCACCACCACCGGTACCACTACCAGTACCACCACCACAACTACCAGTACCACCACCACTACCAGTACCACCACCACCAGTACCACCAGTAGTACCACCAGTACCACCACCATGAGTACCACCACCAGGACCACCACCAGTACCACCATCACTACCACCACTAGTACCACCAGTAACACCACCAGTACCCACACCAGTACCACCAACACCAGTACCACCACCACCTGTACCACCACCAGTACCACCACCAGTACCACCACCACCACCATTACCACCACCACCAGTACCACCACCATTACCACCAGTACTACCACCAGCACCACAAGTAGTACCACCAGTACCACTGTACCAGTACCACCATCACCACCACCAATACCACCAGTACCAGCACCACCAATACCACCAGTACCACCACCAATACCACCAGCACCACCACCAATACCACCAGTACCACCACCACCAGTACCACCACCAGTACCACCACCACCAGTACCACTAGTACCACCACCAACACCACCAGTACCACCAGTAGTACCACCACCAGCACCACCAATACCACCAGTAGCCCCACCAACACCACCAGTACCACCACCAGTACCACCACCACCAGTAGTACCACCACCACCAGTACCACCACCAACACCACCAGTACCACCAGTAGTACCACCAGTCTCACCACCAGCACCACCAATACCACCAGTACCACCACCAGTACCACCACCATTACCACCACCACCAGTACCACCAGTACCACCACCAGTACCACCACCAGTACCACCATCACTACCACCAACAGTACTACCACCAGTACCACCACCACCAGTACCACCACCAGTACCACCAACACCACCAGTACCACCACCACCAGTGCCCCCACCAGTACCACCATCAATACCACCACCACCAGTACCACCACCATTACCACCACCAGTACCACCACCACCAGTACCACTCCCACCATTACTACCGCCACCAGTACCACTGATGGAGCAAGGACTCGTAAAGGAGACTTGCTCGGAAGCAATCCTCTCGTTTAACCCGCTAACGAATTACTAACAACGTCTTGTAAATAATAACACGCAAATACAGAAAACACACTGATTAGAGAAGCTTGCATATGTGTTTTACTAACGCTAACAATATGAACGAAGGACTAAAATCGCTCTAACTGGGAAATCTTTACTGCGCATGCGTCAACTGCATCTACGTAGTATGTCGGTACTAATGCTTTGAGGGAAATTCTAGCGCATGTGCAGAAGGCATTAAAATTGAGTCTTGAAAACTCACGTGCATGGCATCTGCTTAGCCAAAATGAAAACCAGCTATTTTACTAATGCTAATGCGGGGAAAGAATTAATAAATAAAGAGGGTTAGAGTAGAGAGGGGTGGTATACAGTGAAACCATTTATTTGTGAAAGTAACATTTCTTCTTTTGACTTTATTATTAGTGCGCATTTGGGCCTTTCACGTTTGTCTGAATTGAGCCGACTGATTCAAGTTTGCGCATGCCTACATGAGAACTGACCCAGAGGGATGAGCAAGCATCTTGACAACCGTCCAAGGAAAGAGATGACGTGACTTGTCAACAGAGTGTGAAGAGTTCACGCAAGAAGACTTGTATTAACAATGTTTAAATAATTGTATCTAATAAAGTTTGGATATGTATGGGAATGGAAGGGAGGAATAAAGTTTAAGGGGATGGGTTTACAAACAATAGTTCAATGGAAATAAGTAATATGTAAGCATGGTGTGATTATCATCCCCTCTTGCCTGACCAATCAGAATACGTATTTTTGCGATATTGAAACTTTAGTGGGTGGTCCATGGTCAACGAAAGGTATAACGGAGGTAGTTTTAGTTAGTTAGAATGCAGAAGAGGGGTCATCATCGATGCTGCAAGTGGAGAGCTCGGGATGCTGTCGGTGCTGTGGGTGATGCTGATGCTGAAAGGGACACTGTGAGATGCTGATGAAGACTCTGAATGCAGAACCATCTATCTTTAATTAATTGGGTTAGATAAGAAGATCGCGGAAGAAACTCGAGGAGGAAGAGAGTGTCAGAGAGGGGTGAGACGCAGTTGATGGTATTTTAGAGAGGTTAAGTATCCTCTCCTGATTCCTGTCCTGAAGTCTTTGTCTCCTGATCTATCCCGGGGGACCCTTACCAGCCCTTGGCCAGAGGGTTTGGTCTTTACACCATCTTTGGTAACTATAAATTCATGGTATTTGTTGATGATCTTCTCTCTCTGTCCTCTCCTTTCCGGACATAGTTATTGTATGTGTCTGAAATATTTCCTTAATGAAAGATTTGATTTGCAATCCTATGAATGAGGGTGTTTGTACTGTAATTTGAAATGGTTCACATTCACTTAATTTAGATAAAGATTTTAAAACTTCCCGAGTCTGTGGTCATTTTCTTTAATTAAAGAATAATTAATAAGTTATGTTAATTATCACCATCAACTAGTTCAACTAATGGTCCATTGACCAGAGGAAAGAACTTTTTGATCAGTGAAAGGTTAGTTAGGAATGAGAAATAACTAATCCTGAATAAAGATAAATATAAACTAAACCCAGCGGTCTACTTGGATCTGTGTAAGTGTTTATGGGCCCAGGTGAGTATATGGTAGTAGAGTATTTGTTGTTAGTACACCGCTGGATCAGTTTTCTGGTAGCAGAGCTATGGTTATTATTGACTAGTTTGGCGATAAGTATAGATTATTAATTATTGATTTATGTTTTAACAAAAGAGTTAGCGTCTTTGTTTTATGTTGTCCAGAATTCCCGGGGAATGAATAGCGGGTGGCGATAGAAACCACACTACAGTGAGGTTACTCGTCTGTTGGAATAGCACTGAGAAGCTACGCAGGGCTGGCAGTGTTACACTAGGGACTATTTTGTATAAAAGTAGATTGCGAATGATAGCAAAAGTGGTTCGCTGGTGAAACTTTGGTCTCATTTCCCAATACGGGTGACACTGAGGAATAGCAGGTTCTCTGGAGCTTGAATGAAGGGTAAGCGGAAGGTTTTACTCGTAGTGTATGAAGAATAAGCGGAAGGTTTTACTCGCAGCGGAAAGAAAATCTATCCTTTGGTTTTAGTGGAACAGGCAGAGTAGCTAATGTTTTTATGTAGTTAATAACAAAGAATTTAATGCAAAGTATTAAGAAAATAAGTTTTCGTATTACCTTGTGAAGGGAGGGTCAGTCGCCGGAGTTGGACTGACGTCACAAAGAGCCGTGCTGGGATAGGTTGAAACAAAGGGCGTGTGACAGAAGCAGCCTTGTAAAGGAGGGGTCAGTAGTAAGGAGCAGAACTGACGTCAGAAAAGGCCGCGCTGGCATTGGCCAGATCACGAGCATGAGCCTGATTTGATTGGATAACCAGTTAGAAGCCGCGCTAGGATTGGTGGAAGGAGAGACTGTATGCAGGATTTTGATTTGACTACTAGTGTGAGACATGCAGATAGAAGATTTCAAGGGTTTGCTGAATATAATTTTATATAACGTTCATCTAGGATGTATGGAGAAAAGAGAAAAATGTCATTTATAAAGAAAATTAAGAATTTCTTTAAGAAAGATAAGCCTTTGTTGACTAGAGAGGGAATTCCTATTCTGCCACCGAAGACCCCAGCATCTTTTATGATGATGGAAAGAGGATATCATACTTGCGTGTGGTTGGAAAATTGGATATAATATACGAAAGGTGATGGAGTACTAGCATTTCCAGAAAATGGTACGTTTAATGGGAGAATTCTTCAAAATTTGAGAATGAGAATAAATGATTTGGAACCTAGACCTAGGTTAACTCAATATGAGGCGTTGGAAGAATGGGAGACTGAGTCAAATGAATGCAAGAAAAATAGAGGTGGGAGATATAAAGGGTTCTTTCTCAGATACTTGCAAGAATCACGCGAAGGGCAGATGAAACAGTGGAGGAGAGCTATGGTATCTGAAGGTTTATATCCAGTATTAATGGCTGAAGAACAGTCTGGAGGAAAGTGTAAAGAGAAAACAAAACATTTGAATATAACCGGATATGGTGAATCAGATGATGAGTTGTTAGAGGATATTTTAATTAAAAATCCACCACTGTATCAAGAAGCAACTAGTAAGGTTACGCCAAGCGCACCAGTGATAGGAATGCCTTTAACCCCACAAATTTTACATGATACATCATTTAATAGGGTGCTGCAAGATAATGAGAGAGATGTTTTAAATAAAACTAGAGAAGAATTAGTAAAGAAAATAAGTCAATTAAATTTGAAAACTGAAGCTTTGACAGTACCAGTAACTACTGGTCCGGTAATCCCATTGTACAGAGATAAAAAGACTTGCCAGAAACCACAAACTGAGACAGTTCTGTTAAACAGTCCTAGAAAAGAAGTAATCATTACAGATGATCAGGTCAGTGAAAGTGAATCAATTATTTCATTAATGGATCTCCCTAATGTGGAACTTTTAACTGAAACTCCGAAAAGAGTTACGCCCATGAATTTGAGAGAAAGGAGACCTTTGGTTCATACAGGAACTGGAGGCGCAACAGTAGTTACCCCTGAAGATATAAAAAGATGGGCACAGGAAAGAGATAATCGGAACCCAACAACAAAGATTTTAGATATTAGTAGATTGAAAGTGGAATTAGAAGAAATGATAGTGGGAAGTGTGGGCACAGAGAGATTGAATGCTTACAATGATGAAGAATTATTATTTTTATATAAGAGTATAACCAGAAGAGCAAGAGTATTTCATGAGAAATTAACATAAGTTGCTTCAGAAATTGGAATAGATATAGGGAAATAAAAGTTGTTCCAGAAACCATATTGAGTGGATTTTACTGACAAAGATTTAGAAAGTGTTATTGCATCTGGAAAGAGACTACAGATAAAGGAGTTAATGAATATTTTGCGAAAATGGGGAGACATTGATAAATGGAGAATTAGATGGATAAGAGAGAAAGAGGAAGTTCAAGCGAGAGAAGCGTCATCTACATTTCCAGTAAGGGAAACAGAAAAGGTTGAGAAATTGTGTCCAATGAGAGAAGTTCCAGGAGGAGGATATGTTCATGTTCCTTGGAGTAGACAAGATATTTTGTCATTTACAAATGATTTTCCAAAATTGAGAGAAAAACCAGTTGAATGGTATAAACAGGTAGAAAGATTTGTGAAGGTTTCAAAGGTCTTATTGAAGAATCTGGATGGTTTGTTTGACATTGTGGTACCTGCTGATTTATGGACGGAGTGTAAGATTACAATAGATTGGCCAAGTGAAGAGTATGCTAGAGACTCAAAGACAGGAGCACCCTCAGAGGAGGTGATGAAGAAATATCACCAAGTGATTACCTATTTGAAAGAGAAAATTCCTCCTAAAGAAACAGATTGGGTAAAGATAGATAGGACAACACAAGAACCAAATGAATCTGTACATGCGTATTATGAAAAGTTATTGCAGGTGTTTAAGCAGTATAGTGGTTTTGAGAATATTGGTGATAAGGACATGGGACATTTTGTGTATCGGTTTGTATATGGTTTGAAACCAGAGATTAGTCAGATGATACAGCAGCATATGTTGTGTTGGCAAAGCAAGACAGTGGATGAGATTTTAAAGTATGCAAAATACTGCGGAGACGACATAGAAGCAAGGCGTAGAAAACTAAAAGAGAAAATGATGTGGGCACAGGTAAAGTTGGCAGAGCAACAGGAGAATAAAACCAATATTCAGGCTGACAATCAAGTGAAAGAGCAAAGTCAGAATGATCAAGTGGCGAATGGTAACAAATATAGAGGACGAATGAACAGAGAAGAAGCGAAAAAGAAGTTTCCTTGTCATGTGTGCAGAAACCTTGAACATTGAAAGAATGAGTGTAAGAGTATTCAGAATATTAATGGGCCAGATCAAAATTTAATCCCACAGATGCAGAATGAAGTACTTATGAGTCAGCAGCAGCAGGTAGTTACTCCACAATATCAGGTACCACCAGCTCCTATGCCAAACTTTGTGAACCATCAAAAGTTCAGTACGAACACCGGATTTCAAGGAGAAAGTGGTAAGAATAATAGAACAGTTGCGCAATATTTGTTGCAGAATGATGAGGAAAATTCAGATTTTATGCAATGACGGTGCCTGAGGGGGGAGGAAGAGGAGTGCGTGCTTGGCGCATCCTTGCCGGTAGATCAGTCAGGTCCATTTGTTGATGGGAAAGTGGAAGGTAAAGACATCACTTTTCTATTGAATACTGGGGCTACCCGGTCTACTGTGAGAACAGCAGACATCCCAAACCTACCCCTCTCGGGAGAATCAATACAAGTTGTAGGCGTGTCGAATAAACAGATTAGAACCCCGATCACAAAACCAATGGAGGTGCACATTGGAAACTTTAAAGAAATGCATCGGTTTGTAGTTTGTGATTCCAGTCCAGTAAATCTGTTGGGAAGAGATCTACTGTGCAAAATGAATTGCACGATCTATTGTACACCAGATGGTGTCGCTTTCCAGACCCCTGATGAAGATGTTATATACAAAATGATGCTACTCAAGCAAGGAACAGAGGTAGATGAAATGTTTTCATTAATGACTGAAAATGAATTACCAGAAGAGTTGAGAGCCACAGTCAATCCGGAAGTGTGGGATTTTACCGGAAAAGATATTTGGCAGATGTCAAATGTAGACCCAGTGAAAGTGACAGTGAAGGAAGGTGCAGTTTATCCAAACACACGACAATACAAGATGAGTCCAGAAGTAAAAGCAGGAATTATTCCAGAAATCGACCGAATGGTTAAACAAGGCATTTAAAAAGAAATAATGAGCAGTCCTTGTAATTCACCAATCATGGGACTTAAATAGCCTAGTGGAAAATATAGGATAGTGCAAGATTTACGAAAAATAAATAAAATTGTAGTACCATGTTGCCCAATAGTACCAAATCCAGCAGTGATCCTTTATCAGATACCTTGGAATGCGGGCTGGTTTACAGTAATTGATTTATGCCAAGCATTCTTTTCTATTCCTTTGCACCCAGACAGCCAGTATCTTTTTGCATTTAAGTTCGAGGATCGTATCTATGCATGGTGCAGAGTTCCTCAAGGGTACACAGAGAGTCCCTCGATTTTTAATCAGATCCTGAAAAAGTGTTTAGAGTCATTAGTCATGCCTGGAAATTTGGTTCTGGTTCAGTACATTGATGACCTACTGGTGGCATCAAGAACACGAGAGGATTGTGTCATTGACACAATTGCATTACTGAACCATTTGGCTGAAGGAGGACACAAGGTGTCTCCAGAAAAATTACAGTTCTGTCAACAAGAAGTTAAATATTTAGGGCATAAAATAGAAAGAGGAGTAAGAAAAGTGACACCGGAAAGAATAAAAATAATCAAGGAGATGCAACTACCTCAGACGCAAAAGGAAATGAGAATGTTTCTGGGAGTGGTTGGGTACTGTAGACAGTGGATTAACAGTTTTTCCATGCTAGCAAAACCATTGATACAATTGACACGAAAGAGAGCTAAAGATCCAATTGATTGGAATGATGAAAGTTTAGAAACCTTTGTGAAATTGCGGAATTGTTTATGCGAAGCTCCTGCTTTGGGCATGCCTGATTATTCAAAAGAATTTGCGTTGTTTTGCTGTGAGAGAGAAAATTGTGCACTTTCAGTTCTAACACAGAGACATGGATTGAGCCGACGTCCGGTGGCATATTTTTCTGCTACATTGGATCCAGTGGCTTCAGCTTTACCTGGCTGCTTAAACGCAGTAGCTGCTACTTGTATGAGTCTGGAGCAAAGTGAGTCAATAGTGATGGGACATTCAGTAAAGGTCTATGTTCCACACTCAGTTGAATTTCTTTTGACAAGAACACAACATCTCACACCTAGTCGGCTGACTAAGTATGAAAGAGTGATTTTGGGAGCAGAAAATGTGACAGTGATAAGATGTACGGTTATGAACCCTGCCACATTATTGCCAGAGCCGTGCAATGAGGAAGTAAGAGATGAAATTGATCATGATTGTTTGGATGTGACTGAATTATGTACCAAGCCCCATCCTGACATAAAAGAAACACCATTAAGGGAAGCTGATCATGAGTTATTTGTGGATGGGTCCTGTTTGAGGATAGAAGATGGAGGATTAAGTGCTGCATATGCTGTATGTAAGATAACAGGGGTAATTGAAGCATCCTGTTTCCCGAGAGTCAAATCTGCACAAGAAGCCGAATTGGTGGCCTTAACAAAGGCATGCAAAATTGGGAAAAATTGGACAATAACCATATTTACGTACAGTCAATATGGTTTTGGGGTTGTGCATGATTTTGGCCAACTTTGGATGCAGAGGGGATTTCTGACTTCTTCAGGATCTCCTATAAGAAACAGTAAAAATGTGAAAGATCTGCTGGAAGCATTACAATTGCCAAAAGAAGTAGCAGTTGTTAAATGCGCTGCACATCAGACAGGAAATGACTATGTGGCAGCCGGCAATAGATACGCTGACCAAATTGCTCGATATTGTGCGAAAAATACAATGTCCATAAACAGAAAGGTTGAAACGGGTGAAACCAGCTGCCAACTTATGTTCTTCTCAATTCCAGAAACATGGGATGAGATTAGACAGTTACAAGAAGAAGTTGAGGATAAAGAAAAAGAAATTTGGATAAAAGCAGCCTGTACAAAAAGGTCAGAGGATGAAGTGTGGGTGTACCTAGATGGAAGACCAGTCATGCCAGATTGTTTGCTCTCTAAAATGGCAAGAGTATATCATGGAGCAACACACATAGGGAGAGATTCAATGATCAGATTATTCAGACAGAGTTGGTATAATCCAAAATTCAGGGTAGTCGCAGAAAGCCTTTGCCAGAGATGCTTAACATGTCAGCAGGAAAATCCAGGCAGGAAGACAGTGGCTAGCTGGGGAAAGATTGGAAAGGCAGAAGGACCCTTCACCAGGTTGCAGTTCGATTTTATTGAGTTACCTCCTTGTAATGGACTAGAATATGTACTAGTCATAGTGTGTCTGTTCTCGAGTTGGGTGGAGGCATACCCCACCAGAAGAAATGACAGTCTTACAGTTGCCAAATTACTGTTGAGGGAATTAATTCCTCGTTTCAGTTTTCCAGTCACTTTGGAATCAGATAGAGGACATCATTTTAATAATGAAATAATTCGATTAATCTGTGCTGCATTTAACATTGAACAAAAACTGCACTGTGCTTATCGTCCAGAGGCTTCTGGAATAGTTGAACAGCTAAATGGCACAATCAAGTCAAGATTAGGGAAAGTGTGTGCATCCACGATGCTGAAATGGCCAGATGCATTACGTCTTGTATTGATGGGTCTCAGAAGTATTCCTGACAGAAAGACAGGAATGAGTCCTCATGAGGTTCTCATGGGAAGGGCAATAAGGCAAGCATTTATTCCTGGAAACAAATTAATGAGTATAACTGATGATCTGGTATTGGACTATTGCAAAGTATTGGCTGAAATGGTGCGTTCTGTCTCTCACCAGGTTGGAGAAGACGCAGTTGAAAGACAGCCAGACCAAGCACATGATTTGAATCCTGGAGATTGGGTGCTAGTGAAGAAACACGCAAGGAAGTCGTGTCTAGCACCAAGGTGGGATAAACCGCGTCAAGTCATACTGGTCACTACCACAGCAGTGAAGTGTGCAGGTTTGCCCAATTGGATTCATGCTAGTCATACCAGAAGAGTACCAAACCCATCAGAACAACAAGAGCAACCACTGACTGAGCAGGCTGAAACGTCAGAAGTTGAAAGCTGTGAAATTGAAGAGTCTAGAGTGATAGATTCTGAAGGACAACTGAATGACGAACAGCCAGGTACAAGTCAGGAAGATTGGATACCAATAATTGAAATACCTGATGATGTTGTCAAAACAAGAAGAATAACAAAACTGAAAAGGCAGGAAGGTAGACAGGAAAGGACAGGTGAAGAAGAACACACTCAGGTTGAAATAAATAAAGACATTCAGGAACCTGAGGAGGGAAAGGTAGAAATAGAAGAACAAGTTCAGGCAGAAGAAGGACAATCATAAATAAGACCTGAACAGGATCAGGTAGATCTAGAAGAACAAGTTCAGGCAGAAGAAGAACACATTATAATAAGACCTGGACAGGTGCAAGTAGAGGAAGGTCCAAACACAGAAAATAGAGAACAAGGACAGATTGTGCCTAGATTAAGTGAAAATAAAAGTATTCTAGAAGAAGATAAAGAAGGTGAAAATGCAGTTCAGGTCAAAAGAGTTAGAAAAGGAGACAATTGGCCAGTAGGAGTAAAGAAATTAAAATATTATTTGAGAAAATCAGAAAAGAAACCAGAACAAGTAAATGAAGTCACAAGTCAAACACAATCTAAGCAAACTTTAGTGAAACTCACTCGAAGAAGCCCAAGACTGAGAAGTTTAAACAGAAAATACAAGGCCCCTGAGTGGACTTACGTTATACTCGAAGAATTTGAAAACTTAGGTTTAAGTGAAGAAACAGAAAGGGTTCATGTTGCACATATTGATGAAAGCAAATTGAGACCTCCTTAAAAGAAAAGAAATTTAGCAGACGAAAGAAAAGAGAGAAGAAATTTTCTCAGATTAAAATGGCAAAAGTTGAAGTCACCGAAAGACCAAAACGAGGTTTAAAAAGAAAATGTTTTAGATTTTGTTTTTGTAGTATTTTATTGATAGTATTAGTATGGTTATTCCTAACAGTAGGAGTACCTTTGTTAATGAAAACAAGTGATAAAAATAATACTATTACTAATGAAAAGGTAGATAGAATAAAGGGAACTAAAATAGAAATAGGGGTAGAAGATGAGGCAAATTATCATAATAAGTCGGATTATAATATGTCTTCAAATGTGTTTGCTAGATTGTTATTTCAGTATGTTAATACAATGGAAATTAGAAATTGCTATGTTTGTATGAAGTTACCTTCATCAGTATCAGAAGGGGTGACATATCACCATATACCTCTAACATATGGTGTGTCATGTAGTATTTTATCAAGTTTATTTTATGCTACAGGTAGACTTCAGTATTTTTATTCAAATCTAGATGTAGTATTTTCAGAATTGCCTATTAGAGAGAAAATGAATCCAGTAGCTAGTAGTAAGAATGCACAATTTATGGGTGAATTCTTTTTAACAATGAGTTCAATAGATATAGCTCAAGCACACGAAAATAATTTAACTTGTACATTATGTGAAGAAGAAAAGGAGTTTTTGAATTTAGTAGAAGAAAGGAGACAGGATTTAATAAAGAAAGCTGCTGAACAGAAAACCCATGTACCTCCATGGGTTGGGAAAGAGGGAATCTATGCAAGTGGCAAAGCTCATGCTGCAATGTCCCTGGATTTTGTGAAAAAGGGAAAATTCTGCCTCCATAGATTAAAGACAGATTATAATAATAATTTCATTGGTTCCAGTGAGTGTGAACACAACTTCCTAATTTTAGGAGGGTGGGGACTAAAAGGGGGAACTGATCCTGTATTTCCAGGAGTTTATTATGTCTGCGGGAACAATGCCTATTATAGGTTACCTGCAAGATGGTACGGGAGCTGTTATTTTGGAAGAGTTTTCCCGAAAATATACCATGTGGACAGAATCAATGGAATCAATGGAAAATCTAATGAACTAACACGAAGAAGAAGAGCTAGTTTTTCTGAAATAGTAGGAGATATATTTAGTGCATTGATACCCTCAGTTGGAGTCATTTTAAATTCGCAGAAAATTTGTAAATCATCAACCATTGTTGATCGTCTTTCTACAGACACTGCAGGAGGATTCTTGATGATTAACACAGAGATGGTTGCAATCAGGTCTATGGTTTTACAGAACCGTCTTGCTCTTGACATTTTATTAGCGAAAGAAGGTGGAGTCTGTGGTATGTTGAAAATTCAACATTGCTGCACTTATATTCCAGACAAGAGCAGAGAAATTAAAGGACATATTGAAAACATTACAAGAATGCATAAAGACTTGACCCAACTGGAGGTTGACAGTGTGTGGGGAAAACTAACAAAGAGCATAACATCAATAGGGAAATGGTTTACTAATTTTGGGAAAAGGTTTCTAGGTCAAATAATATTACCATTAGTTGTGATAATAACAATAGTAATGATAATAATGATTACATATAAATGTTGCAAAAATATAGGGAAAGGAAGAATACATCTAGAAAGAGAAGGAAAAGGAAAGAAACGAAAAAGAGAATATGAGGAGCTACAACTAGAAGAAATGAAAGGAAAGATATATAAGAAGATGAAAGATTTAGAAGGAAAAGAAGTAACAAATGGAAGAATGAGAAAAGAAATAGAAGATTGAGATGTGCTAAAGTTGGCATCTGGGATGGGATGGGTAATTTTGTGATGGCTTAAAATGCCATCAGAGAGGGGATTGATGGAGCAAGGAGTCGTAAAGGAGACTTGCTCGGAAGCAATCCTCTCGTTTAACCCGCTAACGAATTGCCAACAACGTCTTGTAAATAATAACACGCAAATACAGAAAACACACGGGTTAGAGAAGCTTGCATATGTGTTTTACTAACGCTAACAATATGAACAAAGGACTAAAATCGCTCCAACTGGGAAATCTTTACCGCGCATGCGTCAACTGTGTCTACGTAGTATGACGGTACTAATGCTTGGAGGGAAATTCTAGCGCATGTGCAGAAGGCATTAAAATGGAGTCTTGAAGACTTACATGCATGGCATCTGCTTAGCCGAAATGAAAACCAGCTATTTTACTAATGCTAATGCGGGGAAAGAATTAATAAATAAAGAGGGTTAGAGTAGAGAGGGGTGGTATACAGTGAAACCATTTATTTGTTAAAGTAACATTTCTTCTTTTGACTTTATTATTAGTGCGCATTTGGGCCTTTCACGTTTGTCTGAATTGAGCCGACTGATTCAAGTTTGCGCATGCCTACATGAGAACTGACCCAGAGGGATGAGCAAGCATCTTGACAACCGTCCAAGGACAAGAATGACGTGCCCTGTGAACAGAGTGTGAAGAGTTCACGCAAGAAGACTTGTATTAACAATGTTGAAATAATTGTATCTAATAAAGTTTGGATATGTATGGGAACGGAAGGGAGGAATAAAGTTTAAGGGGATGGGTTTACAAATAATAGTTCAATGGAAATAAGTAATATGTAAGCATGGTGTGATGATCATCCCACCTTGCCTGACCAATCAGAATACGTATTTTTGCGATATTGAAACTTTAGTGGGTGATCCATGGTCAACGAAAGGTATAACTTAGGTAGTTTTAGTTAATTAGAATGCAGAAGAGGGGTCATCATCGATGCTGGAAGTCGAGAGCTCGGGATGCTGTTGGTGCTGTGGGTGGTGCTGATGCTGAAAGGGACGCTGTGAGATGCTGATGAAGACTCTGAATGCAGAACCATCTATCTTTAATTACTTGGGTTAGATAAGAAGATCGCGGAAGAAACTCGAGGAGGAAGAGAGTGTCAGAGAGGGGTGCTACGCAGTCGTCGGTATTTTAGAGAGGTTAAGTATCCTGTCCTGATTCCTGTCCTGAAGTTTTTGTCTCCTGATCTATCCCGGGGGACCCTTACCAGCCCTTTGGCCAGAGGGTTTGGTCTTCACACCATCCTTGGTAACTATAAATTCATGGTATTTGTTGATGATCTTCTCTCTCTGTCCTCTCCTTTCCGGACATAGTTATTGTATGTGTCTGAAATATTTCCTTAATGAAAGATTTGATTTGCAATCCTATGAATGAGGGTGTTTGTACTGTAATTTGAAATGGTTCACATTCACTTAATTTAGATAAAGATTTTAAAACTTCCCGAGTCTGTGGTCATTTTCTTTAATTAAAGAATAATTAATAAGTTATGTTAATTATCACCATCAACTAGTTCAACTAATGGTCCATTGACCAGAGGAAATAACTTTTCGATCAGTGAAAGGTTAGTTAGGAATGAGAACTAACTAATCTTGAATAAAGATAAATATAAACTAAACCCAGCGGTCTACTTGGATCTATGTAAGTGTTTATGGGCCCAGGTGAGTATATGGTAGTAGAGTATTTGTTGTTAGTACACCGCTGGATCACCACCACCACCAGTATCACCACCACCAGTACCACCACCACCAGTACCGCCATCAGTACCACCACCACCAGTTTCAGCACCAGTACCACCACCACCAGTAGTACCACCACCACCAGTACCACCACCAGCAGTACCACCACCAACACCACCAGTACCACCATCACCAGTAGTACCACCACCACCAGTACCACCACCACCAGTACCACCAGTACCAGTACCACTGTACCAGTACCACCAGTACCACTACCAATACCAACACCACCAATACCATCAGTACCAGTACCACCACCAGCACCACCAATACCATCAGTACCAACACCAATACCACCAGTACACCACCAGTACCACCACACCAGTACCACCACCACCAGTACCACCACCAGTACCACCACCACCAGTACCACCACCACCAGTATCACCACCAGTACCACCACCACCAGTATCACCATCAGTACCACCAGTACCACCACCAGTACCACCACCACCAGTTACAGCACCAGTACCACCACCACCAGTACCACCACCACCAGTATCACCACCAGTATCACCACCACCAGTATCACCATCAGTACCACCAGTACCACCACCAGTACCACCACCAGTTACAGCACCAGTACCACCACCACCAGTAGTACCACCACCATCGGTACCACCACCACCACCAGCAGTACCACCACCAACACCACCATCACCAGTAGTACCACCACCACCAGTACCACCACCACCAGTACCACCATACCATTACCACCAGTACCACCACCAATACCAACACCACCAATACCACCAGTACCAGTACCACCACCAGCACCACCAATACCACCAGTACCACCACCAATACCACCAGTACCACCACCAGTACCACCACACCAGTATCACCACCACCAGTACCACCACCACCAGTACCACCATCAACAGTACCACCACCAGCACCACCACCAGTACCACTAGTACCACCACCAGTACCACCAACACCAGTACCACCACCACCAATACCACCACCAGTACCACCAGCAGTACCACCACCACTGCCAGTACCACCACCAGTACCACCACCACCACCAGCACCACCACCAGTACCACCACCACCAGTACCACCACCACCAGTACCATCAAAACCAGTACCAGTACCACCACCACCAGTACCACCACCACCACCAGTACCACCACTACCAGTTCAACCACCACCAGTACCACCACCACCAGTACCACCACCAGTACCACCACCAATACCACCAGTACCCCTCACCAATACCACCACTACCATCACCAATGCCACCACCACCAGTATCAGTACCACCAGTACACTAGTTCCACCAGTACCAGTACCGCCAGTACCACCAACACCAGTACCACCACCACTACCAGTACCACCAGTACCACCACCACTACCAGTATCACCACCACTACCAGTATCACCACCACCAGTACCACCACCAGCAGTACCACCATCAACAGTACCACCACCAGTACCACCACCAGTACCACTAGTACCACCACCAGTACCACCACCATTACCACCACCACCAGTAGTACCACCACCACCAGTAGTACCATCACCACCAGTACCACCACCAACACCACCAGTACCACCACTACCAGTAGTACCACCACCAGTACCACCGTACCAGTACACCCAGTACCACCACCAATACCACTACCACTACCAATGCCACCACCACCAGTATCAGTACCACCAGTACACCAGTTCCACCAGTACCACTACCACCAGTACCACCACCACCAGTAGAATTATACAAGAAAAAAGGGTGTACTATTGGGATTCACGCACTTTTTCTAGAACCCAAATTGGTGTTAGTACGTCCCTCACCAATGGCTACACCCAAAGGCCATTAGGGAGAAATCACGTAATAGTTTGTTGGAGGTTCGTACCCTCTTAGTCATCCAAGGATTCATATGTAAATAATGTTTCAAATACTAATTCGTTGGACAATAAGTCATCTTTTTATTGTCATGTGTAAGCAACTTTAGATAAAAAAAGAAATCAAAGAAAAACAGCCGACACGTGTTTCGCCCAAAGGCCAATCGGCCGGGGGCTTTTTCAAGGCAAAATATCCTGTCTCGTCAGAAGCACGAGGCTGATATAGCGAAGACAAAAAATCACGTCTCCTGGTGAAGTTGTCCAACGAATTAGTATTTGAAACATTATTTACATATGAATCCTTGGATGACTAAGAGGGTACGAACCTCCAACAAACTATTACACCACCACCAGTAGCACCAGTACCACCACCACCACCAGTACCACCACTACCAATACCACCACTAGTACCACCACCACAACTACCACCACCAGTACCACTAGTACCACCACCAGTAGTACCACCACCACCAGTACCACCAGTACCACCACCAACACCACCAGTATCACCAGTAGTACCACCACCACCAGTACCAGTACCACCACCAGCACCACCAATACCACCAGTACCGCCACCAATACCACCAGTACCACCACCAATACCACCAGTACCCCTCACCAATACCACCACTACCATCACCAATGCCACCACCACCAGTATCAGTACCACCAGTACACTAGTTCCACCAGTACCACTACCACCAGTACCAGTACCACCACCACCAGTACCACCACCACCAGTACCACTACCAGTACCACCAGTACCACCACCACTACCAGTACCACCACCACCAGCAGTACCACCACCACCACTACCAGTACCACTACCAGGACCACCACCACTACCAGTACCACCACCACCACACTACCACCAACACCACTACCAGCACCACCACCACCAGTACCACCACCACTACCACCACCACCACCACCACTACCACCAGTACCACCACTACCAGTACCACCACCACCACCACCAGTACCACCACCACCAGTACCACCAGTAGTACCACCAGTAGTGCCACCAGTACCACCACCACCACCAGTACCACCACCACCAGTACCACCACCAGTAAGACCACCAGTACCACCACCACCACCACCACCAGTACCAGTACCACCAGTACCACCACCACCAGTACTACCACCAGTACCACCACCACCATTGCCCCCACCAGTACAACCACCAGTACCACCATCAGTACCACCACCACCAGTACCACCACCACCAGTACCACCACCAGTTCCACCACCACAAGTACCACCAGTACCACCACTAGTACCACCACCACCAGTACCACCACCAGTACCACCACCACCAGTTTCAGCACCAGTACCACCCCCACCACCAGCAGTACCACCACCACCACCAGCAGTACCATCACCAACACCACCAGTACCAGCACCACCAGTAGTACCACCACCACCAGTACCACCAGTACCAGTACCACCGTACCAGTACCACCAGTACCACCACCAATACCAATACTACCAATACCACCAGTACCACCACCAGCACCACCAATACCACCAGTACCACCACCAATACCACCAGTACCACCACACCAGTACCACCACACCAGTACCACCACCCACCACCAGTACCACCAACAGTACCACCACCACCAGTACCACCACCGCCACCAGTACCACCACCAGTACTACTAGTTCCACCACCACCACCAGTACCACCACCATTACCACCACCACCAGTAGTACCACCACCACCAGTACCACCAGTACCCCCACCAACACCACCAGTACCACCACCACCAGTAGTACCACCACCAGTACCACCAGTACCACCATACCGGTACACCCAGTATCACCACCAATACCACCACCACTAATACCACCAGTACCACCACCAGCACCACCAATACCACCAGTACCACCACCAATACCACCAGTACCGCCACCAATACCACCAGTACCAGAACCACCTCCAATACCACCAGTACCACCACCAATACCACCACTACCACCACCAATGCCACCACCACCAGTATCAGTACCACCAGTACACTAGTTCCACCAGTACCACTACCACCAGTACCACCACTACCAGTACCACCACCAGTATCACCACCACTACCAGTACCACCACCACTACCAGTACCACCACCACCAGTACCACCACCACCACTACCAGTACCACCACCACTACCAGTATCACCACCACCACCGCCACCAGTACCACCACCACCAGTACCACCACCACCACCAGTACCACCACCACTACCAGTACCACCACCACCAGTACCACCACCACAAGTACCACCAGTAGTACCACCAGTACCACCACCAGTACCACCATCAGTACCACCACCAGTACCACCACCACCATGACCACCACCAACACCAGTACCACCACCACCGTACCACCACCACCATTACCACCAGTACCACCACCACCGTACCACCACCACCATTACCACCAGTACCACCACCAGTACCACCAGTACCGCCACCCGTACCACCATTGCCACCACCAGTACTACCACCAGTACCACCACCAGTCCCACCAGCAGTACCACCACCAATACCACCACTACCACCACCAATGCCACCACCACCAGTATCAGTACCACCAGTACACCAGTTCCACCAGTACCACTACCACCAGTACTACCACCACCAGTACCACCACCACCACTACCACTACCAGTACCAGTACCACCACTACCAGTACCACCACCACTACCAGTTCCACCACCACCACTACCAGTACCACCACCATTACCAGTACCACCACCACCACTACCAGTACCACCACCACTACCAGTACTACCACCACTACCACCACTACCAGTACCACCACCACCACCACCACCAGTACCACCACCACCAGTACCACCACCAACACCAGTACCACCACCACCGCTACCACCACCACCAGTACCACCACCACCACTACCAGTACCAGTACCACCACCACCAGTACCACCACCACCAGTAGTACCACCAGTAGTACCACCAGTACCACCACCACCAGTACCACCACCACCAGTACCACCACCACCGTACCACCACCATTACCACCAGTACCAACACCACCAGTACTACCAGTACCAGTACCACCACCAGTACCACCACCAGTACCACCAGTACCATCACCCGTACCACCACTGCCACCACCAGTACTACCACCAGTACCATCACCAGTCCCACCAGCAGTACCAGTACCAGTATCACCAGTACCACCACCACCAGTACCACCACCACCAGTACTACCACCACCATCAGTACCCTGGACGTTTAAGTAGTCAAAATGGTAGGTACACTGTCCTGGATGGTACTGTGAAAATTTTAGAGGATTGCAGAGCCTGTCTCTTAGTGCATATTGATCTCTCTGCTTCCTTCAACATGGTTGATCACTTTTCCCTTTTGGCAACTGCCACTTACACACTCGTTACACTGCTCTTGATTGGTTCTCTTCTTGCCTTCATTTTATTATCATGCCAACAGACCGACTCCATCAGAAGACTCCCAATTTTATAAGCGAAATATGACTTCATTTTAGATGTCTCCTGCCTAAAATTGCCCCAGCTTCAATAAATCTGAATGGGAAAATTCTATCCCCCAGTTTCTTTTCAAAATCTTCCACTTTCTGGTTTTAAATTGTTAGCATGTGGTATAATTGAGCTCTAAAGATCTGTATCATTGCCACATTAATCTGAACATGGTATCCCTGAGGTCAATCAATTAGACTATATATCAATTGAACAATGTGAGAAGTTGGCCTGGTATATGCTGTTCACTAATTAAAGTGGACACCTTGCACCAGAACAATTCGACTCTTATGGTAGATAGGTTTAAGACAACATTTATAGAAAGCTATCCTAGTGGTAGCTGTGGAGAGCAGCCTTCAGGCTAAGTCTTGAAGGAATGTAAAGCAGCTTGTTTTACCACACAATCTCTTGAATCACCAAATGAAAAGACACCACACAGGTATATATATCAAATATATATGTATTTATTAATAAACAAAAGAGGATAGGAACATATGTGCAAGTCCAATATTATCAGGATAAGTTTAGCACAATTGAATATTACAATCTTAGTTTGCTAGACCTAGGTCTAGGGCATCTAGAATCGAGGGACCCCCAAGAACCACCCCAGGTAGTTGTAGGAGACCCACAGGGGACGGACGCGGTGACCTGGCACCGATGCGAATCCTGTACGAGTCTATGCGCTCAGACGCGATTGAGATATCAATGTTCAAGGTCCATTGCGTGTTCGAGGCGAACACACCGATCGGACTCAGTACGAGTCGAAGGATACGGTCTACAGATAGGATTTGCAAGGGAGTCGGACGAGGTGTGTCTAACACAGACGCGAACCATGTACGAGTCAGTGCGAGAATCGCACGCGGGAAAGTAAGAGTTTTAGGATACTTCTGGTGAACCTACAAGCAAGTCACTTACAGGGTAAGTAGTTCGAGGGCCCACACCACAGGAGCACCGGAGTGCTGGAGTTACCTCACCCAGGGAAGCCGGGTGCACAGGTGTCCTTTGGTGTCGGGTTGCGGCGTCGTTTTCAATGGCGAACAAAGAAGACTTGCTGCTTGTGAAGTCCGAAGAAGTGTCCGGTGGAATCCAAGCCTGGATTCGGTGGAAGGATGACCTGAAAGCAGAGGGGACAGTGTTCAAAGTCACTTTGCAGTGACTCGGGGCAAGGAAGATGAATGCCCACCATCGTCGCAGGGTTCAGGTCGTTCAAGGTTGTCTTGACTCTTCAGCCACGAGGTCCAGGAGGCGTCGATGATGACCAGGAGCTGGATTAGGCGTGTCCCACGATGTCTGCGGCTTACTGCGGTGTCGGCAACTCGATCGGAGCCAACAAGCCTTGGTAACAGCAAGTCTCGAGGAAAGTGTGAAGAGGCAATGGCGCAGACCAGCAAGGTCTGTGGAACTCACCCAGCGAGGGTAAGTCAGGGCAGGCCTGGAGCAACCAGGGGAGCCCTTTTGTTTCTTTGGAAAGTCTTCTGGGGACCCACAAGCCGGCTGGCAAGGGATCGTGAAGACGCCTCGGGAGGATTCTCTCACAAGGGCCCACGGTCACTCGGGACATGATAGGCCGCTGATCTTAGGACGGATTCCTGCTGGAGGCTGGGACCACACGTGGTCCAAAGCACAAGTTCGTGGAACGTTGTGAGGGGTTGCACTCGACAATAGTGCATGGTACCCAGGGGTCGCGGTTCCTCGTTACTCTTGGGGTCCACTGGCCTCAGCTTCGCTTGGGACTCACGATGGCCTTTGAGAAGTCAGGAAATCCACTTCTTGGGCTGCAGGGACTTCGGACTCTGGCGGGAGCGGCGTAGTTTGCGACCGTCGTTTGTAGTTTTCGGTGCCTGCCAAGCAGGGAGTCACTCCTTGACTCCAAGGAGATTCTTCAGTCTTCCAAAGGTAGTGGAACGTCGAAGGTCCGGGATTCTTCTTGTAGAGCGTCGTCCAGGAAATCTAGGGTGCAATGCACAGGTTCCCCCTCTTATACTAAAAGGAGGGAGGGACTAGTTCTATGACCCTACCTATGGGAGGGTCAGGGGAGTGGGTGGCTACACCCACTTCCCTTTGTCCAGTTTCGCACCAGAGCAGGGACAGGTAGCCCTGGGCCGGTTTGAACTGGCATATGCACAGAGGAGCCTTCTGCTCCCCCAGTGCAGGACTTCAAAGCACTCTAGGAGTGCACCCACCCAGCCCCAATACACTAAACCCTGTCTGGGAGGTGGTCACACCCCTTGGGACAGGATATCTATTGTTGGGCTTCCTCCTCTGCGAGTGTTGGTCATCAGCAGGAGGGCAGCCCAGTGTCTGTGACTGGTGGCATCCATTTTGTGATGCCAGGGCTCTGCAGGATTCTACCGCGTTTCCACAGTAGGTACATGTCTATCCCTCTAGAAGGGTGGAATGCTACCCCCGCCGCCAGGACTGGCGGGGGGTAGTATTCAAGGTGTTTGACACCAAACACGACATGTTTCGATGCAGCCATTCCAAAGTTAGCATTTTACCGGGAGGATATAATGCACTTAAAAGTATATGGTTTAACCGCATCCACAAACAGCACCAGAGAATGGACTCTGAGAGCTGCAGAGGGGCCCTGCTCAGGCAGAGGCACCCCCTCACATAGAAGCCAAGCACCCTGCCCTCAGGATTGATAGGGCCTGCCTTAGGGGTGACTGATAGGGTTACATGTGTGTGTAGGAGAGATATAGGGAACCTATATCTCAGTGAGAGTGCTAGCACTTCCTCACTCAGGCTGCAGTAGCAGGCCTGTGGTGTCAGATTTAGTCTGCTTCCCAGGGGCGGCATAATACATGCTGCAGCCCCTGGTAGGCCTGTGAAGTACCTATGCCCTTGGTACCTAAGGTACCATATACTAGGGACTCATAAGGTGCCACAGTATCCAATCACTAGTGCACCTAGAGTGCACTCCAAATCGTTTAGAGAGAAAGCAGATAGGCTGGGGACCTGAATAGCAGGATCCCAGCCAAACTAAGTCAAAAACCAACAAAACACCAGGAAAAAAGTGGGGGCAACCATGTAGTCAGATTCCACCTTCCTACAAACAAGATGAAGAATTCAGCCAAATATATTTACCGGCATCTTCCCTGAGTTGTACGAAAGTGACACTTTCCTCTTCTGGATTAATCTGTGTCCGCATTTCCTCCCCCTCCTTTTACTTTTAACTACCAATAGTTTGAAAAGAGTAAGAAATATTTCACACTCCCATCTTAACTGCTAAGTTTCTGTTTTTTCAATTTTTAAATGTATTTCCTATTTTATTTATCATCTTTAACGACTCTCTGTGGCTACTCCTCCTCATAATTACTCTCTTAACATTGGTACACACCCCATTTGGCGAGATTCGTACTTTATGAAGGTTTATATGATTGAACTTTTTACAATAGATTAAAAAATGTTTTACTTCTTATTGGAAAATGAACCCTATGCAGGGTCACCCCCAAACTTTTTGCCTTCCTCCTCCAATTTTTCTGACCTCGTTTTTGTTGGCCTTAGGACTCTTTGCACTTTATCATTACTAACCAGTGCTAAAGTGCTTGTTCTCTCTCCCTTAAACATGGTAACATTGGTTCATCCCCAATTGGTATATTTAGTTTACTTATAAATCCCTAGTAAAGTGGTACTCCCTCTAAATTAAATGCCACTAGTGGGCTTGCAGCACTGTGTGCCAACCACCCACCTTAACCATGTCTCAGGCCTGCCATTGCAGGGCATCAGTGTAGCGTTCACACTGCCATGTCGACCCAGCAAAATAAACCTTTTGCCAGGCCCAAACCGTCACTCTTTATACATATAAATCACCTCTAAGGGCAGGGTGCCATGCATTTAAAAGGCAGGATGTGTACTTTAAAGTTTTGCATGTCTTGGTAGTGAAACACACTTAAATGCCTTTTTCACTACTGCAAGGCCTATCTCTCCAATAGGATAACAATGGGATTACCTTATTACATTTTAAAAGTGTAGTTCCCAATTATGAAGAGATGGACTTTTCACGTTTAATGCCTCTGGAATCAAAATTTAAAACCGAAACGTATGGTGAAATTGCAATTCTGAAAATGCTACTTTTAGAAAGTTGGCATTTTCTTACTTTAGCCATTTGGTGCCTGCTGTCTATCTCTAATCACAAGTCTGGGTGACAGTTGGGCTTTGTGTATTCCCCCTGGACAGCCACACAATGGGAGCTTAGGTGTGGCTTGATGGGCTGTACTAGTAGGATGGGAGGGTGGAGCTGGACCCAGTCTAACTTACACCTAAATAGGCTGAGTCCTGTCTCCACACAAAGGGCTGCATACCCCCTGTAATGAGTCTGGAGCCAGGGCAGGAAGGGAGAACATTGTACACTTCAAAGGCATGCCTTTGAAGTCTCCCCCACTTCACAGGCACAACTGGGTATAAGTACTGGACCTCTGACACCACCACTTCAGTACACTTCTGGTCTTGTAAAGACTCTGCCATGAAGAAAGATTGCTGTGCTTCTGAAAGGACTGCCACTCTGCTGGACTGATATTTTGCTGCACTCCTGCCATACTGTGTCCTACTGTGCTGACCTGTTGCTCTCTTGCCTGGTGACTGGTCTTGCATCACTTGAACCCAGAGTGATTACAAGGGCCAGCTGGCAGGCCTCCTGATGTGAAGCCTCAGGGATATAAAATAATTCCAACCAGTCTGCTTCTGCACCTAGACTCTGCCATCTGTGAGTCTGCCCTGCTAAATGGTGCCACCCCAGTCCTGGCCCCTTGGAAGTGGGCCTAAGGTGTATCTCCAGCGGAACCAATGCATCCACTGCTGAGCGACACAACCCAAGTAGAATTGACGCATCTTGGCTGAGCGGTGCATCTTCGAGCAGAACCGACGCATTGCCACTTTTTGAGTGGATTTGACCCATCGCAAAAGACTCACATTATCATAGCCTCCTGCACCTGGGATCAACGCATCACCTTTGGAACCGCCATTACCTGATGCTTTACCCTGCGCAAGCTCCTCACATTCCTCACCGACGGCAGCCTCGACAACGATGATGGATCTCCGCATCGTAGCTACACTACTCATTGAAACGGACTCATCGCCCCTGCTGCACCTCGCAAGCCCCGTCAACAGGATTCTCGACAAGGACACATCAGGATCTCATACCACTGGCTCGCCGCACTTTGAAACCGATGCATCACCTCAGCTTCAACATGGATCCACACATGCTCTGCGGAACTAGGATTAAGGAACTTTGGTTCAGCGGGCCTAACTGGGTCCCTGCAAGCGGCCCGCGCTCCGTCACGGTTGGCCTGAACGTTTGACTTTGTCCCGGTCTGGCCTGACCAAATGGCGCTTTTTGCTTCTAAGTGCTATATTTCACCATATAATTTAAAATTTAATATCTCAAGGTCTACTTATTTGATCTTTTTCATTTTCGTCTTGTTTTATTTATTCAATCAATCTATTTTTCTAACCTGTTGTGGAATATATTTGTGTGGTGTTTTTACTGTTTTACTGTAGTGTTGCACAAATACTTTACACATTGCCTCTAAATTAAGCCTGACTGCTCTGTGCCAAGCTACCAGAGGGTGAGCACTGGTTAATTTAGGGTTTGCCTGTTTCTTACCCTGACTAGGATTGCGGTTGTTGCTTGAATAGGGCTCATACCCCTGTCTACCTACAACCTAATTTCTAACACTACCTAACTCTTGCTCATACAGAAACAACTAGAGACACCATTGTTTGTTCTTTACAAGAATAAAAGTGTCTGATGGCCAAGATGGCTGCATCTTAACCAGGCTCCTAGAGCCGTGCACACTCTCCAGCCAGATGATCCTCCATCTTGGCAAATTAGAATGCTAATAATACTTGAGAGATACCGTGGAACATAGAGGATTGCATATTGGATACCGGGCCTGAATCCAGTGCACCACTGTCCTGCTGTGATCTGCCTTTGGAACTATCCACTGGTGGTGGGTGATTCTGCCTGCAGCGGCCCGGCTGCAGCAGGTGCCATTGGTTAGTGGGGCCGCTGGTGAGACTGCTGCCCGGGTACCTGCCTGAGGGCCTTCATTGATCAAACTGCACTATTCTGTTGCCAGAGTGGACAAGAATCCAGCCCTGTGAGGAGAATAAGACTGGGGTGACTCTGGATTGGGCCATGAAGGGCCTGCACCCAAGCGGATAGGCATTCTACAGGCCAACCATCTACACTGCAAATTGAAGAGCCCTGGGGAATGCTGCTCCAGTGGAGGGTCCCCACATAAAAGGTACCAGATCTTTATAGAAGTGAGAAGTCTGGGGTGTCCATTTCCCCCATGTGACTGATGATGCTCCTGGAAGGATGTGCAGCTTTGCTTGTATCATGGTGGTGGGAGCACCTCATTAGCTGCATTATGGTAGAGGGGCGCCCTGAACGCCCCGGGCACGTCTGCCTGTTAGCATCAGCTTCGACGAGTGGTGTTACAGTCTGTGGCAAAAGAATAGAAACATTTAAGGGTACTCCCCTGCTTCTGGGTTCTGTCAGCCTGGGACCTGTTGTGTCGCATGGTTGGGCTGCGACTGGTCCAGTGGACAAGGATAGAAATCTGAGGTCTTGACATCCTCCTAGCTGAACACAAGGCCAGAATCTAGGTCATCTGTTCTGTGAAAATTGACAGTGATAATTGCTTGAAATGGTGTAGCTGTTGGCAGATAGATCTTTCTGGTGCATAAGTCCGCTGGATTGAGGGTGTGGGTCTGTTGCACAGAGCAAAAGACTGGAATGGGTGAACCATTTTGATCCTGTGGTGCAACATGGGCAAGTGTGACCAAAAACAGTCAAAGATGTAATTTAATACAAGAAGGTAGACCAGATTGGTTGAGGGAATGATGGTGACAGAGGATGACCCATCCACAGCACACTCGGAGATGGGAGGTGAGACGTCATAAATGCACTGCCACGAGAGAGTAAGAGAAGCCTGCAAAGCATAGAGAGATTAAGAGAAGCCTGTAATCCACAAATGACAAAATAAGCTCAGCATTTATGTAGCCCATATAAATCAGAGACTTGACAACAGCGGCGGCCGGCTCAGGTAAGCGCGGTGGGGCGGGGTGGGGCAGTGGCAGGGTGGGAGGGGGGGAGTGGCAGGGTGGGTGGGGGGGCGACAGAATAGGTTTAATTAAATGAATAAATAATACCTATTCTGTCGTCCTTCTGTTTCCCCCCCCCGCCGTGCCCTGCCCCACCACGCTTACCTGAGTCGGCCACCGCTGCTTGACAAGCATGCACCCAGACTGAATATATGAGAGAGATCTCAGAGGATGAAGATGAGTGGCAGGGGAAGCCTAGGGTGATGGAGTGGGAGTTCTGTGAGGACCATTTGACACTGGGCTCTAATTGGTATAATACTTAAAATAGTGGGGTTTAATTAGTATAATACTCAAACATCAGGACACCACTCTTTATGTTGAACCTCTGCCCCCTTATGCTAATAACTCCTTGTTTAGTGACCTAGATGCTGAGCGAGACTGTGCAACTGAGTTATAGGCCCATATGGGAGGTTGACCCATGCCTGGTACCCTGGATCCTTCACATTATTCGCTTCTTGGTTGCATTTTTTCTAAGCCACTCAATATTGTTTTTTCTTTACTAGTTTAGGAGAAGTGTTAATTTTCCCTTTCTAATTAACTAGCAATATTATGCTGGGAGGTAGAGAAAGGGCAAATTATGCTGGTGGTTTGGAATGTCAGTGTGGGAATAGGGAGTGTTGGCAGTCAAGACGTTGTGACATGTTGAATGTAACTGATCATGAGGGAGAGGTGTGGCGCAGCTGGGCAGAGGTGTGGCGCAGCAGCCAGGGTGGCTACATCCGGAGCGCGGGGCTCACGGTTCAATTACCGGCACCAACAGCAGCCAAGCCCAGCACTCTGTGACTCTGGGCAATAGCTCGCTTAATCTCCCTGATGGCCCCCAGCTCCTTGAGACCCTTAGGGGTGATTAGTTTGTGCTTTACAAATACCGGGTTATTTATGAGGCAAAAAAAGAATAGGGGCAATTAGTATAGTTAAAGAGACTCAACACAAAGGCAAAGCTGTAGCAGATCACCTACAAAAGATAATATTTGCTCATGACTGATAACAGTGGCCAATCTGTATTTAGAATCCTGGAATATGCGAGGCCTGAATGGCACCTGGAAGGTTGTAAAAGTTTTAGCTTATTTGAACAGACATGAGATAAGGGTAGTCCTACCATAGGAAGCCCAACTTTCACCTAGAGCTGAGAGAGAAGTTGCAAAACATACAACACCTACTGGGGACAGGTAGCTACTCTAATGTGGAGGGAATGCCCTCTAAACATACTTAGACGGGGCGTGGCCAAGATGGCGGCGGAGTAGCACCGTTTCTCTGGGGCTCCGCTCGCCGAGGCCGGTAAACTGGCATCCAAATGCAGGCCTGAGACCTGTAAAGCGCTGAAAGTGACCCCAGGACGTCCAGAACACAGGCGGATCCTGCAGTCCTGAAGACAAGCGTGGATTTCAATGCTACGAGGCAGCCGCACCTTCGGGAGACTTGCGATGGCGAGGACGGTGACACTGCGGAGGCCGCAGTGAGGAGCCCGCAGGCAGGGGAGGGACGCAGTGCACGTGCTTCAAGCTGCCAAGACCGTGTGCGGGGTCGCAGGGAGCCCCCAACAACGAGAAGCGTCTCGGAGGGGCGTCGGACCCCTCAGGTGTGTGCTTTGCTTGGTCATCTCGGGGAGCCGGCACCGGAATCCGGACCCACGAGGCGGCGACGGAGCGGAGGTGAGGCCTGGTGACAGCTCCGGAGGGGGAGATGCGGCCTGGGCAGCGTGGGCGGCCCTCTCCCCCGGGATCGGCAACTTTCGCAGCCCCGCAGAGTAGGAGCCCGGCCCCCGAGGTTGGGATTGGTGGTGGGGCCTTGCGCGAAGATGAGAAGCGGAGCAGTGAGGGCCCGCGGGACCGGAGCGGTCATCGCCGCACACATGCAGCGTTGAGACGCCACAGCAGCTGCGGAGGGTGGCGCATTGTGGAGGCCTAGAGGACCCTGCATGGTATCGGCCCTGCAACATGAGCCTTATACTCCCTTAGGCCTCGGAAACGTGGAGCCCTCACATCAGACACAGCAGGTGAAGCGAGGTGAAGATGATCCCCTGCTGCTTTTGGTGGTATCCTGAGGTCCTGCAGCTGCGCCAGGCTCGTGGGTGAGCGGGGAGCCATAGTAGTGAGGCCCCCCACTGCTGGGACGGAAGGCCTGGCCCCAGGTCCTCGATAGCCACTGTTGAGGAAAGAAGCCACAAACTTGCGGCCTCGGTGTACGGCGCGGCCACGCCACAGGGGTGGAGTGCCTGCACAGACTTGAATCTGCGGGGGGGAGCCCATAGATAGGGCCTCTGGACTTCCACTAGACTTGGCCCTGCACGCGCCTAGAAGAGCCGGGAGCTCGGAATTGGCATCAGGCTCCCGCACCAAGTGATTTCTCCAGTGTGGGGAGCCCCTCGCACAACCAGTGTGGAGAGCGCGAACTGGGCCTCCCATCGTGACTTTCTCAACAGCCATCCCGGACGTACGACAGGGCTGGGGAATCACACAGGTTCGGTGGGGCCTGGGCAGAGCGCATTCTGGGCGCCATCCTTATGGTCAGGCCTTGCGGTCCAGCGCTAAGCCCCGACCCCGCTGGTGCTTAGAGGCGCACTGCCCTGGAACGTGGGCAGACTGGTGGGAGCACATCGGCAACGGACTCTGCACAAAGATATTGCCGCCGAGTTCATTGAGTTACGCACCCCCTCCCGAGAGTCGGCTGAATGCTCGGCCTGGCGCCCTAGACCTACCCACCCACACACATATAGGGTCTGCTCCATGGTGCTAGAGGGAAGCTGCATGGCGCTGCGGGGGGGACTGGTGTGAAGGGGAGGCTGTCCACTAGCGGGGTGCGGGCAGGGGAGAGTATGTACCCTGTTGCTGCTGGCTTTGTGCGCGAGGTGCTCGATAAGTGCGCAAGCATACACCCCCACCACAACCTATGACACGACTTAAAGTAGTCATCATGAGCTTCAATGTTCGGGGTCTTAACTCACCGGTAAAGCGGCGAGCGCTTCTTGCCTTGTTGAGAGATGCTAAATGCGATATCTGTCTCTTACAAGAGACCCACCTCCTGCGGGCTTACTGGAAGAGGCTTAAGTCCAAATGGTTCGATAGACAATACTTCTCATCGGGGCCGGGGAAGAAGGCGGGGGTGGCGATCCTCGTGGCCACGCACTTTCAGGGGATAGTAGTAGGGACCCACACGGAAGTAGCTGGTCGCCTCTTGGCCTTGCGAGTGTTGCTAGGAGAACGCGTGCACACGATCGCTTCGGTTTATAGCCCCAACGAGCGCCAGGATGCCTTTTTACGCGATACGATAAGTCGGCTCCTGGAGCCCCCCGACGAAGACTTAGTAATCGGTGGGGATTTTAATTTGGTCCCGGATGCAAGTTTGGACAGGTCGGCGCTCAGGGTGAGACATTCAGGATCGATCTCCGACTCGATGCTTCAGAGACTAAGAGAGGCTGGTCTTAAAGACCCTTGGCGTCACCGCTATCCATCTGCCCGGGAGTACACCTTTCTCTCGGCGGTGCACCAAACGTACGCCCGCATAGATCTCTTTTGGACTTCGCCTAGAGTCACAGCGTCCACCGACGATGTATCTATCGGGGTGGCGGCGCTCTCCGACCACTCCCCGATCATCCTAACGTTGCTCCTCCCTGGAGGCTCCCCTCTGCAGGGTTTGTGGCACCTAAACCATAAATTGCTCACATACGATGCCAATATTACTGAACTGCGGGGTGCTATAAAAGCCTACCTGGAAGTGAACGACGTTGGCTCTGTCGGGGTACACATGCTCTCGGACGTCCTGAAGGTGGTCCTCCACGGACGATGTATTGCTATCACGGCGGGTCTGAACAAGGATCGTAAGGCCAAGAGGGGGGAACTGGAAGACCAAATCAAAGAGCTGGAGGGGGTCCATCGCCGCTTAGGGGTGGTTCAAACACGGTGACTACTCACGAAGGTGAGGAAGCAGCTGAGGGCGCTTGACCTCGACCGCGCTGAATACGCTCTTCTCCGCACCAAGCAGCGCTACTACGAGGGGGGGAACAAGGCTGGGAGACTCCTGGCACGCGCTCTTCGGGCCGAGATGGCGGCACGTCGGGTCGCGGAAATTAAGAATGGCCGAGGAGAGATTCTGAGGGCGGACAGGGACATTGCGGCCGAGTTTGAGGCCTTTTATACTGCTCTTTACTCAGCCGAATGCCTGGACCCTACTGTGGCCGAGGAGTACACGCAAGCAGCGCCGGTGGCTCCGCTACTGGAATCAGCCGCAACTAGCTTGGACGCGGATGTCAGACCTGATTAAGTCCTGCGGGCCATCCAGGGACTTTCCGTTGGAAAGGCCCCAGGCGAGGACGGCTTTCCGGTCGACTTCTATAAAATCTTCGCTTCGGACCTTGACCCACTCCTGTCGCGCATGTTCAACACCTTTAGCACGACTGGGAAACTTGCCCCATCGATGTCCATGGCCGAGGTGGTGGTCCTTCCCAAGCCGGGGAAGGATCCACAAGAGTGCGCTTCCTACCGCCCCATATCTTTGCTCAATGTGGATCTGAAGATCTTCACCAGTATTTTGGCGTCCCGGCTCGCCCCCCATATGCAAGGCCTGGTGGACCCAGACCAGTCGGGCTTTATCCCGGACCGCAACTGTGGAGATGGGACCCGACGACTATGTCACCTCTTGGATAAGACACAACGCACCCAGATCCCGGCGATACTCCTATCAGTGGATGCCGAAAAGGCCTTCGACCGGGTCCATTGGCCTTACTTGCATCAGGTCCTTCGCCGGTTTGGGTTAGGGGAGAGATTCCGGAACTGGGTGAACTGTGTCTACCAGGGTCCGCAGGCCCGCATCCGGGTTAATGGGGTGGTCTCCAGTCCCTTCCGGATCGAGCGAGGTACGAGGCAGGGGTGTCCCCTCTCCCCTCTCCTGTTTGCGCTCTATATGGAGCCGTTTGCCGAAAGGGTTCACCAGCTCCCCGCGGTCACCGGGATCCGGATGGGAGATAGGGAGCACAAGATTTCATTATACGCGGACGACGTGCTCCTTTTTTTAACCCACCCGTTGCTGTCTCTTCCCCCTTGTTGGCGGAGGTCGATGCCTTTAGCGCGGCGTCGGGCTTTAAAATTAACCTGAAAAAGACTCAGGCCCTCAGCCTCACGCTGCCTGCCGAGGACCAGCACCAGCTAACGATGCACTTTCCATTCGCTTGGGCCACTAGCGGCATCACGTACCTGGGGATCCGGGTTTTTTCGACAACCGCGAAGATTGCCCAGGTGAATTACTTGGAGATACTGGCCAAGACTCGCCAAGAACTGAACAGTTGGAAGAAGCATGTCCTCTCATGGCTGGGCAAGATAGCCGCCGTTTAATGACGATTCTGCCCCGTCTTCTTTACGTAATGCAAACACTCCCCCTATGCCCGCCACCCACGATTCTGGCCCAACTGCAGCAACTGCTTGATGGCTTCATCTGGGGGGGAAAGAAAGCACGCATGGCTCGCCACCTCACGTACTTGAGACAGGAGGAGGGGGGTCTTGGGGTCCCACACCTAGGGCGCTATTACGAGGCTTCGCAATTGCGCTGGATGATAGAATGGTACCAACTGGAGTCGGAGAAACACTGGTGCTTCATTGATAGGGGTGTGGCAGGGATCCACATTTGGAAGGTTCCCTGGCTTCCCAAACGTCATCGTCCGCAGAGCGTGTACATCTCCCCGGTCTTGCGCTCCACCATGAAGGTGTGGGACAAGGTACAGGAGAGATGTCAACTGTCAACTGCTGTGTCGCCCTTGACCCCCTTTATTGAGAACCCAGACTTTCCTCCGGCTCTTGTAGGGAACTCATATTTGAAATGGCAGGAAGCAAATTGTAAACGCCTAGGCGACCTTTTAGATACGCAGGGAGTCATGGACTTTCCCCAATTGGTAACTGGCTACGGGATCCCCAAAGAAGCGTACTGGCAGTACCTGGCGCTGCGCCACTGGGTCACGCAGCCCCATGTCCGTGTTCACGCAGGTTAGCTCCTTACAAAGTTTGAGCTTTGGTATATCACCCGCACCTCAAATAAGCGCCTCTTGTCAGATATCTATAATTTTCTCAACAAGGCTAGGAACCATGCTAGGTCCCCAGTGCAGCGTAGGTGGGAATCGGAGCTGGGTCGAGAGTTTTCCCTGAAGGAGTGGGCGGACATCATACACCGGGCCCGGGCCTCATCGTGCAGTACCTTGGGGAAGGAGATGCTCCTAAAAATTGCGCATTATTGGTATTATACCCCGGCGCGTATCGCCCAGTGGAAACCACGCAGCAGCGATCTTTGTTGGCGCAAATGCGGACAGAAGGGAACACTGTCACACATTCTATGGCACTGCCCTAAGATACAAGCCTACTGGGACGCTATATTGCCTTTAGTTGACCATATATACCAGACTGAGCTGCCCAGATTCCCTAGCTACATCTTTTTGGGGCTTCCCAATCCACTCACATACCCTCTCAGGTCCTGTAGGGGGAGGGTGATCACCCTAGCTCTGGGGGCGGCCAAGCAGGTTCTCCTAGCAAAATGGGGTACGGAGGACATCCCAACTAAAGTAGACTGGCTGCATAGACTGTGGGAGGTGGTGGGGATGGAAAGGATCACCGCAGGGATTAATCGCACGTTGCCTAAATGTTCAAGCATAGAGCCTTTCCTCTCCCAGCAAGAAAATCAGTAGTGTAGAGAAATGGGTCTTCTCTCCATGAGGACAGGACAGGGTCTGCCTAAACTAAACTATGGAACACAAATTAAAACAACAGAAAGTTTCCAGAACTCTCACCAAAAGGAACCAATCCCGCAAAAGAGTTGTCTTGAAGCGAGTACACTCCCTATTTTCTCAGCCTCAAACAATAAACCACACATCTGCTTGTCCTTGAATGTATGATCTGTCTGGTCTGCCTGGTACAGGAGACTTTTCTCAATGTTCTATCTCCATGTCCGCAGCCAAATCCTCATTACCGCACCTCTCTATCAGTCTAATGCAAAATAAAGAACCTTTCTCTAGCTAATGAGGAGTCATATAATGTACCTGCAGTGGAGAAAAAAACAAGACACTAGAAAGCATTTTAAATGTGTAATGTATAAACTCAGGCCTAGGTACAGGCTAAATGAACTCACGATACAAAATGGAACTTAGGTGACTGCAATAAACAATAGTAAATGAGGCAGTTTTATTCGAGAAAGTATACATTTTCTCTGTTAATGTGAGTACTGTGGTTACAATTCGGCTACATACGTTCTACAGGTGACTCTTGGTTCCCTACAAGGTGATTACCTGCTACATTTGATTAATATAAGACACACGGATTAGTATGATTAAATTCACGCTGCACATATGTTGCATATAAATGACGTATAAAGGAAGGAGCTCTAAATGACGCTGCTCCACTGGTTTGCCATGAACCACCAGAGATGATGAGCTTGCCTGCAAGGTAAGCGGGGTGTTAATTGTGATAATGTTGTAAATTGTACAATTAGTTTTGAAGATAGTGTGGGCCAGCAAAGGGAGCAAATAGAGTTCCATCAGCGCGAGGGTGATTTGATCATATTTCTTCAGGCCCTGGTTGAGAAATGCTGTGGTGTGTAGGGTGGACTTAAGGCAGTGGTTCCCAAACTTTTTTGACCCCCGGCTCCCTTGACCTGTTGTCCGTTGGCCACGGCTCCCCATTATGTTACTTTTTCTGGGCGGGTCGAGGGTGGGGGGGATGTAAGGCCAGCCTCGGGAGTACTTCCATTTTTCTCCCTTCAAATATTTGGGATGAAGCCGATGAAGGTGTCATAATCATGGACGCTGGGAAAGTGTGTCAATGGTAGGCTTTGATGTGTGTGACAGGTAATGGTAAGACCTTTAGGTCAGTACTTCCATGTAGTCATTTCACTCATAAATGAGTTTTGAAGAACTATTGCTTTAACACCAGACTTTGCATGTATGCCTGCTTGTGCACGTGGTGCTCTGTCACTAACATATGTTGCTTTATGCTACAAACTGCATTGTTTGCATAGATGGGGATATGTGGCATTCCGGCTGCATAGTGTGATTGTACAGGTTGCATGATGAAGCGTGTGAAATTCTGGGAGCATGGAATGGAGTGGTGGCAATCACAAAACTAGGCTAATGTGGCGAATGGCCCTTGAATCAATCAATCAATCAATCAATCTCTCTCTCTCTCTCTCTCTCTCTCTCTCTCTCTCTCTCTCTCTCTCTCTCATATGCCTCCTTCCATTCACCCTCAACTTGCAGATACAGGGACACCTGGTATAAACAACACTAAAAAAACACAAAATGCCAAAACTGAAATAGCATGTGTTACAATTTACTATGTGCAGCATACTTCACTGTGTGTTATGGTAAAGCTTCAGATACCATAACAGCCAATACGGAAAGGCACTGTGCAGTGCATTACTCACTTTACCAGGATGCTGCCAGGACATATTCTCCATAGGTTTCTTTGTTATCTGGGTCAGGTAACTCACTACCCTGTGGTGTTACTACAAGAGGATTTGTAGGACCAATACAGGGGCACTGTGGCCCCTACAGCAGAGAGAAGAAAAAGCCGTGAACCAGACACACACAGAAAGTGATCCCCTGCAGAAACTGCTCAGGTGATAACGCAGAGCCCCAGCTCCAAGTAGGTTGAGCACACTACAGGCACAAGTTTGGACCACAAATGAATGAGCATGCAATTACCAAATGTAACAGTAAGCAGTACAGTTTTTAAACTATTTTGAACGTATTCGTTTTAAAGGAAAACTCTTGTTTAAAGTACTGAGTACGAATACAGCTTTTTTGTTAAATAGTGGGCATTTGCAGGATCTATATGTAACTGCTGCAACGTAATTGGCAACAAGAACATGCGGTAGTAAATATGTTCTTGCATGTTTAAATGTTGCAAATGGGCTGCAATTTAAAATAACATGAGGTTAAGGTGCCTGCAACCAAGATCTTTCTGTACCCAAGAAGTTCTGTGGAGGGGAGGGACGTACCTGTGTGTCCTCTTCGAATCTGTGCACACAAAGTACTTTAGTCAGTGTGTTATTCCAGTTTTTATTGTCCTTAATACTTTGTGCTTATGTTATTTAATCTTGAAGCTTCACAGAATTCTTACCTCACAAACACACAGGTCAAGAGTGCGCAGCTGTACACCGAAGGCTTCTTTAAAGGCAGGGTCTATTCGCCAGACACACTATTCAGTCTCCAGCTCTACCATAGCAGCCATCACTGTGTTCCCAACATGTCATCAACACTTCAGTAAAGGCTTCCACTGGTGGTGTCTGCGCCTCCTCCCTGCTCCCCTTGTAAAGCCCCTCCTGTCAGCGCCTCTCTCCACCCTGACTTCTTTCTTCTCCGTCTCGGCCTGCTCTTTTAGCCCGGGCCTGAACTATTGATACGTCGGGATTAACAAATGAATTTGGTTCCCTAACTGTGCGTTTGGTGCGCTGCGCCCCTGGATAGATTTTACGGCGCACTGGGGTGCCGCGGCGCACAGATTGGGAATCACTGACTTAAGGGGTGCCAGTGTGGAGTATGAGAAGTTTGAAACAGGACATTAACCACAACCCAGATATGAGAGTTTGAGGGCATGAACAGCAGTTCTAAAGTCATTTTGTGAAAGAAACACTTTCACTTTCTTTAGAAGAGAGATTTGTTAGCAATGTGTTCTTAGAGCAATGTGTTCCTGTATTTAGTGTCCAGGGTAAACCAAGTGATTTGGAAATCAGTGAAAGTTGGACTTCGAAATCTCTAAGTTTGTGTCATTGAGTCAGGTTTCTAGTATTTCTTATTTGCTGTTCTTGGCTAATAACAGGAATTATGTCTTAGTTGGTTGGAGCTTGGGTGATGAACAGACAGTGTTTGAGACTTCGATGTCTAAAGCAGATACAAGGTTTCAACTAGAGTTGTGTATCATTGGCATATTATTGAATTTTGATATAATTATCTGTGAGTAAAGCACTAGGCAGCATAATGAAGAGGTTAAAGATGACAGGGGACTATATGGAACCCGGGGGGACTCTGCAGTTGATAGGGATCTTTTGGGACCTGGAGGTGCCCATGTGAATCAACTGCTGTCAACTGGAAGGGTAGGAGGAGAACCAGTGAAGGACATTGCCAGTGAATTCCATTTGAGACACCAGGGTATAGATGAGGGTGGCATGGTCTACTGTGTCGAAAGCAGCTGAGCGGCCCAGCAATATCAGATGGTAGTGCTCCTCCTCCTCTGTGGTCTTGGTGTGTAAGGTAGTGGTCTCCATGCTGATGTGTGATCTAAAGCCAGACTAGTAGTTGTGCAGAAGATGTTTAGCAATAATGTCCTGGTGGGGGTGAACATTGACTGTTTTTTCTATGATCTTGCCAATGAATGGTAGGTGAATAATGGACATGGAGTTAGCAAGTTCATCAGAGTCTAGTGTAATTTCTGGGAAGAATGCCTGAGTGAGAAAGGCACTGACCGTAATGAGTAGGAGTGGGAAAGCATACCAATAAAGATCTTTGATGAAGGATGAGTGTAAGACATCAACTTCACTAGAAGTGACGTTGAGGGAGTTGAGTATGTTGGTGAGATCTGCAAGAGATGGGGCTCTGATGTATGACCCTTGCAGGTTTCTATGGGAAGAGGTGTGTGTAAGACATGGGTACTCACAAACATTCTCCCGGGGGCCACAAAGTTTTGTCTTTGGTGTGACCGAGGGCCGCACTGATGCCAGCGGGGGAGAGGGGGATGTAAAGTGGGTGTAGGGGAAGTGAAGCATGTACATCTACTGGCTCAACTCAATTGCGCAATGTGAAACCAGAAAACCTAGGATGAATTTGTCTTCTCCACTTGACCAAATTGTGTGACCATGGGCAATTGTTTTATTTCAGTTTCCCTCTTTTTTCTTCATTATCACATATAAGAGGACCTCAAAATACATCACTTCAGGATGTGTGCTGTACAAAACCATCTCTTGTGCTTGGATGTATTCACTAATGGCATTGTTGTCAGGGTGGGGGAGGGAAGCATAAATGTTTCTAAATTCATGTTTGAAAACCAACACTTTAAAAAATACTTCTGCATGCACTGCTATAATTTGATTTACTAAGGTGAAATGGATCTTCAGGTCAATGAAATACACTTTTTGAATTTTGAAAAGAGTATCGTATTTTACATGTTTGCTGTCTTTAAAAATAAAGGTGTTCCTAAAGTTAAGGGCCTAGTTACATCCTTTTTTTAAACTACAATTAACCTTTAAATAAGTGCTTGCTGTATATTTAACATTTTTTTAAATGTTAGTGCTGAGTCAAGTAAACAGCAGCCCAGTGCTGCTGCTGCTCAGGAGGCTGCATGTAAAGGTCAGGAGGGCCGCATGCAGCCCCCGGGCCATACTTTGAGTATCACTGTTGTAAGAGATGAATTAGGCTTGATGTTGTCAATGTGCAGTCAGATCTTTTATATTCTTTCACTTAAGAAGAGGGAGGCATTGCACTTTTCTATGGAGTGAGGAATAGGTGGGGACAGCAGGCGGTTGATGTTTGTCTTGAAAAGCATTCTGCTTGTGTAGAAGTAGACCTCACCAAGGCCTACCGGTGCTAGGGGTTCGCCCTTCTTTGTGCACTAGTCCTCAGACCAATAAATAGAGATTGGCACGGAAGCTGGAATATCAAAACAACAGTTTATTAAACCTCATGAGTGGAACTACATCTATACAAAACCCTCAGGCAGTGTATGAGGTAGCACAAGGAGTACAGAGATCATGGGTCTTTTATACCCACACAAGAGCTCAAAAGGAAGCAGTACAAGTACACACAAGAATAGCTATTCACATATATGGACATACAGAAAATGCTCAGTCAACAAAGTAGGAGGAGTAATGAAGTTGCTGACATCAGTTAGAGCAGCCTGACATTTACAGACTAAGACAGGTGCATGAGCAGCTATAGACTTTTCTGAGCATGCGCAGTGCTGCAGGAGCTATGATAGACAGTTATTCTAGTAAAGCACAAGGGTAGGCAACAGCGAAGATGGAAGGAGCACATGGCCAACTAAAATGGCTGCCAAAAACAAAATGGCTTCAGCTCATGCTAATAGTGATCTCTGCCAAACTTCCACAGACGACCCTTTTAGCATTAGCTGAAGACATCTATAATCTAGAAGGAACAATAAAAACATCTTGTATGTCCATCATTTTCATCATTTCATTAACTTCTTGATCTAATACACGTTGGGCATTCACTTTCTTAACATTACATCTGGCAGGTATACAAGCAGTGATACAGAGGGAGCAAAGCATTGGACCACATTGTATACATAGGCAGCATGTCAGCAGGATTGCAAATAATATACATAATATCGTCAACAGCTTCCAGCCCCAGGTAGTAAACAGTGTCCATAGCCAACCGGTTAAAGTCCATGTTCCGGTATCAGGGTGAATCTCAGCAGCGATTTTATGCAGTTTAGAGATCGCATCAAAAACTGAAGGGGCATGATCAGGAATATAGATGCAGCAACTGCTCCCGATGATGCGACATGCACCACCTCGATCGGCCAGGACTATGTCCAAGACCATACGGTTTTGGAGTGCCACAATCCTCGCAATTTGCAGTTCTTCTGTGATATTTCCAAGTGCCATAGCTGTTTGATTGGTTACAGCCTCTACAACACGTGTCAAATGTCTGATTTTCCGGCTGTTTAAGGCAGCACCAACAAAGAAGAACAGTCCCAAATTAAAAATCAGCATATTGCTGCAGTGCAGTGTCAGTCTGATCCACCTCATTATGATTTGTTGTCCTCTTAAATCTGTCCTTGGAAACGTCATTAAACAGTCTATAGTCTTTGTGGTACGATGCAGGTGCCAAAAACACAGGTGGTAACAAAAAGGACACAAAACAAGTACCGGACCAGCCAATGGGTAAATTGTAATATCCCTTATTTCCACATATAAAGTAGGTATTATGCGATGACGTAAAACTGCTGTTATTTACTCCGGTAATATTTAAAACCAGAGTACAGTCGCTTTTCCCACGGGAATACTACCAACACTGTTCACACACAGGTCTGCTCGAGCTCTAGTAACAGCTATAACAAAGGTCCATTACCCTTAGCAGTTCGAGTATTTGGGAAAACATAGTGTGTAGAGGAATTTCCTCGGCGATACTCCTCCATTTCCCATACAGTTCCTTTGGCCTGTGGATCTCCTTCCTCATCAGGGTAACACACTTTTTTCAACTGGTAGTTTAGTCTTCCTACATCATATTTAGTAATATTAGCAACATGGGTAGCCCAGAGCAGCGCAAACCAAGCCCTACAAGAACCATTGTGTGAGAATGGCAGAGGAATGAAAGGTGTTCCTCCCTTTTTCTGATGTGCTGGCATCATTCCACACACCCAACAGTCGGTAATGTTCGTAGCATTATGTGTGTGGTGTAACATCTGAATGAGCGTGTTGTTGAGATAAGACTGTCTATGCTTCTGCTTATGATAAGGGAGAGTAAAGTAGTGGTGCTCAATAGGTGCTGGAGTAGTGGCAGTAAGTATTCATCGAACAGGAGCCACTTCCTCTACAACCCAAGTTATTACTGCCATAATGATCACACTGACAGTAAACCCAACAATGCACATAATTTTCTTATCGCAGATTCTCGCAGCAGTCGATGTCTCTTTCATAGGCATGGTCATCTTGATGCTGAAACAACAAAGCAGATGGAGCTCTAAAGTCCTGGGCAGCCGTTGGTTTCTTCACTGAGGGTTAAGATGGGTGTCACTAAGCAGAAGATCCCCCCTCTTCAGCTCAGTCTCTCACTAACCCAGGACGGTTGCTCAACCAGTCTCTTTCAGCAATGCAGTTTCTCTCCGGGGTCGCAGCTGATATCGAGATGTACCAGGGATCGTGTGGTCCGGGAAGACTTCCTCAGGTGACGTGGCTTGGCCTCTCTCGGTGTCCAGAATCTGTCGATAGTCGGCGAGCGCAGCAGGTTCGACCAGGGCAGACGGCACTCTTTTGCAGTGGGTAGAATGGACCCAATTCCTTTGATTGGTCACTCGGACTGCAGTTCTCGTTGCCAGAAGCACCTGCTCAGGACCTCTCCATCTGGGCTCCAGACTATTCGACCTCTGGAAGGGTTTGACCATCACCTGGTCACCGGGCCGAAGATCATGACCATCACCTCGCGACCTGTCAGGAAGAGCTTCTCGAACCTGTTGATGAATAGAAAGCAAGCTGTCAGTCAACTGGGATAGGTAATCACTCATCAAAACACAAGGTACATCATGTATGGGGCGTGGCTTAGGAATTCCCCAAATATTCATAGGCCTTCCAAATACCACCTCATACGGTGTAAGGCCAGATCGTGTATGTGGCACTGATCTAATGGACAGCAATGCCAAGGGTAGTGCATCAGGCCATTTCAGAGATGTGGAAGCCTGGATTTTAGCCAACTTAAGTTTGAGGGTAGAATTGTATCATTCCACTAGCCCTGCTGATTGTGGGTGGAAGGCAGCATGAAACTTCTGCTTAATTCCCAATCCTTTCAAGACATACTCAACAACTTGCCCAATGAAATGGGGTCCGTTGTCACTCCACAAAAGTTTGCAAACACCGAATCTAGGGAAGAACTCCTTTAAAAGCACCTTCGCTGTAGTAAGAGCTGTATTATCTTTCGTAGGGTATGCCTCTATCCACTTACTGAAGGCACATACCACCACTAGAACATACTTTAGATTATTACAGCGTTCAAGCTGGATGTAATCCATTTGTAGAACCTCAAAAGGTGCAGTTGGTGTAGCAAACCCTCCTGTTGGAGTTCGTGTCCCTTTTCCAGGATTGTACTGGAGACAAATCAAGCAGGACTGCACTATCTTTTTAGCTGTGCCGGCAATTTCTGGATGCTCCCAAACTTGTGTAAGCAACTTCGTTATTGAGGATGCTCCAACATGTGCCGGCCCATGTGCCATGTGAATCATAGGATGTAAATAGGCTGTGGGCAGTCTCCATTTAGTCATGTCTTTATTCCTCCAACAACCCTCATCATCCAATGTTCCCTCCTTAGACCATTGCTCAAGTTCTTCTGCAGAGGCAGATCGCTGCATATCAAGCACTTCCTGCCTAGCATCATGCCAACGTTCAGCCTGTGACTTCACCACATACATAGATGTGGTGCTTCGCTGCATTGCAGTTTCGCGGGCTATGCGATCTGCGAAGGCATTACCCTGTCCTATTTTATCAGTCACTTTCTTGTGTGCGCTACACTTAACAATCGCTATTTTCTTCGGATATGTCAAGGCAGTCAGGAGATTATGCACCAATTCTCCATGCACTATTTGCGTCCCATGTGATGTAAGAAAGCCTCTTTCCTTCCAGAGTAACCCAAAATCGTGAGCCACTCCAAAGGCATAGCGGCTATCGGTATAGATGTTGACAGACAAGTCAGTACTAAGTTCACACGCCCTCGTCAATGCTATCAGCTCAGCTGCCTGAGCTGACTTCTGTGGAATGCGAGCTGTCTCAACTACTGTCTGAAGCGTCGTGATTGCATATGCAGCTGATGTCGTGCCATCTGGTAATCGCAAACAGGACCCATCAACCCATAATTCTCCATCAACATTTGAGAGGGGCGTATCTTGTAGGTCAACACGACCCTTTGTCTGTTCCTCAGTAAGGAATATACAGTCATGAGACTCTTGTGACTGGGATTGAGTAGCTGGATACGGCAACAGAGTAGCCGGATTAAGGGTTGAACATCTTTTCAAGGTGATATAAGGGGCCAAAAGTGTCAATTCATATCCTGTCAAATGAGCACTAGTTAAATGCTGCGTTTTGGTTTGGTTCGAAAGGGCATCAACAGCATGGGGTACTAACACAAGCAATCTATGTGACAAGACTATCCCTTCACTCTGACGTATGGACACAGCTGCCGCTGCAACAGAACGAAAACACCCAAGCAATGCACGAGCGACTGGATCGAGGACAGCTGAAAAATATGCACAAGGACGCTGCTTATCACCGTGTGTCTGTACTAAAACTGAGAGTGCACAACCATCCCTCTCGTGTACATAGAGTGTGAAAGCCTTAGTGTAGTCTGGAGTACCTAATACTGGTGCAGAACATAGAGCTTGACGCAACTGTTGGAAAGCATTCTGACATTCAGTAGTCCATGGAAGGGGCATTGGAGTGTCTTTAGTCAGGAGGGCCAACAAGGGTTTAACAATATATGAGAAGCTAGGAATCCATTGCCTACAAAAAGAAGTAAGACCAATGAATGCACGAACATCTTTCTGAGTACGGGGCACAGGCATGTCTAAGATAACTTGAATGCGATCTGGTGTGAGTGCACGTCCCTCCTTAGACAGGAGGTGACCTAAATAGGTAACCTGCTGTCTACAATATTGCAATTTCTTCCGAGAAACCTTGTGATGGTGTGATGCAAGAAATGAAAGCAATGACAGTGTCCCTTCTTCACACTGTTCAGAGGTATCAGCTGCCAGCAAGATGTCATCAACATATTGTATGAGAGCCACCCCTGTTGACACAGGGAAAGAATCAAGCTGTCTTTTCACCGCTTGGCTGTAAATACTAGGACTCTCTGTATACCCCTGTGGAGCTCTACAAAATCTGAAGGATCGATTATTCAAAGTGAAGCCGAACAAATATCGGCTATCAGGATGAATAGGTATTGAAAAGAAAGCGTTCTTCAAATCAATCACAGAGAATGTAGTCGCGGTCGGAGGAACCATGGTAAGGAGTGTCGTGATGTCAGAGACTACCGGGTGTTGGGGCACTACGATCTTATTAACCTCTCGCAAATCAATGATAAACCTGTATATTTTAGTATCAGTGTCTTTCTTCAAGATGGGAAGGATAGGACTATTGCATATATTGTAAGGGACTTCTTCCACTACTCCTACTCCAATCAAATCTTGAACAATACGTATTAGTGCCTCTTCACCTTCTCGAGAAATGTTATATTGAGGCAGTCGAGGCAATGAAGCACCCTCCTTCACTTGAATATGAACTGGTGGGATAACCATTTGCCCTACATCGGTATCTGACGTAGCCCACAAAGTACTAGGGAGTGATGCCAAAGCAATATCTTCTCTAATGAGATAAGACTTCTCAACCATGGGATAGTTATCATTCAAAATGACACGCACGCCGTCTGGGGAACAACGTATCGTAGCCCGGAAATGCTTGAGCATATCAAGACCCACAATATTGTCCGGCGTGTTAGAGGAAAGCAAAAATGGACATGCAGCAGAGAATTTATCAACGTGAAATGCAAGTGGTTGTGACAGTGGGCTAAGGGAAGGTGTCCCATCGAATCCTATCGATGTGATTGTTAAGCCAGACAGGGGAGCCCTTGGAACCAATTGTTTGGACAGGGCGCTACGAGTAGCTCCTGTGTCAACCAAAAACCGATCAGTGGAACCCAAAACATGTGCGTTAACATAGGGACCCTTCTGATCTACTGGGACTTCAACTGATTCCTTACCCCATCCAAGGCATTCCTATGCATAAGCAGAATCCTTCAAATCAGCAGTTGAATAATCAGACATTTGATATTGGTTTCGTCTATCAAAAGTATTAGAAGAATTCTGAGTATGCTCGACTGCCTCAAACCTAGTGCGATCATCCATACCCCCCCTATGTCCTGAATTCCCCGGGCGGCTTCTCATTTGTCCTCGACCACGCTGATACTGCTGAGTACGTAAATGTGGACATTCAACAGCCCAATGTCCAATCTCCTTACAATAAGCGCACTGATCAGAAGATAAAGTAGCTCGGGGAAAAGAGGGTGCGCCAGGGCGATACATTGCACGTCCGCCTCTGCCACCACCTCTATAGGGTGGACCATAAACCTGAGCTAACATAACCTTTGTTTTTAAATCCTTAGCCTTTTTATCCTCATTGCCCTTAGCTTCCAATTCCTGACGTTCATAATACTGAGCCATAGTCAAAAGAGAGACTGGGGAAGACGTAGTCCATGAACTCTCGCTGGCCTTTAGGCGACTAGCTATTCCTGGCAACATGTTCGCGACAAATTTATCGACAAACAGATGCCTGCCCGTGTCATCTGTCAATGACTGGCCACTAAAGTCGTGGAATGTCTCCTCAAAACGTGTAAAGAAGTCAGAGACCGATTCATCTGCCTTTTGCTTACAGGATGCTAACATAGTCCAGTCTATCTTTTTAGGAGGAATGAGAGTTTTCAATTTAACTATTATAGCCTTTGGAAGGTCTAAAATTTCTTGTTGCGGTTTCTGTGCGGGTTCCCTTTCTGCATCTATCCTCTCTAATTCCTTCCAAAGATGTCCAAAAGCTGCATGATCATCTACTTTACGAATAGACCTCCACATATCAGGGGGTAGGATAAGCCCAAAAAACATATCAATATCAGACAAAGTCATAGTACAAGAACTAATAGCTCCTTCAACTTCTTCATAAAAAGCAGCCGGAGTTTTCCGCGGATCAGGCAAAGCAGCTTTAAGAGCCATAACATCCGCTCTACTCCAAGGAGTATAGACCCAATTATAAATAAAATATCCCTTCGCATCAGTTGAATCTTTATCGTCATTCGTGCCCGCACCCCTAGGAGGGACATACAAAGTCGCAGCTTCACGCATTGGTTTCCCATGAACTACAATATCCTTATCTGTCCCTGGATCGTCATCCTGCGGCACAGAGGTCTGAACTGTTTGTTCAGCTGTAGCAGCTGCCTTTTTCTCCTCTCGCAAACGGAATACATCAGCTCGCAGTTTAACCACGCGTCTAATTAAATCAGCCACCTGGGAAGGGAGAAAAAGACCGTCACTCAACTGTTTATGATCATTTTTATATCAACAGGCTCTAATTCTTTGGAATGTTTCCTGAACCTTTCAATTACTTCTCCAGTAAACGACTCTGTAAAATATAACTGCTCTGACTCCGGCCATTGCTGAACTTGCGCTATAAGATCTGGAGCAGAAGTGTCACCACGAGCTGCTTTTCGGGCAGTAGATCTAAGAGTGGCCGCACGGTCAGCCGTCATAAAAGAGCGAGTCTGTCGTTTAGTGTCCGATCCTGACTTTTCCTGATCTGAGAGAGAGATGTCATCATCAGAATCAATCTTGGGGCAGAGGGAAAAGTATAAGGAGGCGGAGAGCGATCTAATAGAATTGAATCGTCCTGTGGTTTATTAAGTAGAGGATAAAGGGGCGCCGGACAGGGTATTGGCCCTTTACCTGTAAACGACGCTCCCTATCCTCTCTCTCTTTTATTTCCTTCATTTCTTTATTTTTCATCTCCAGCGCTTTTGCATAGATATTTTTGCGCTGTTCTTTTTCTGCTAAAACTTGCTCTCTTCTCACTCGTTCACGCGCTTCTTTCTCCCACATTCGTACACAGTCAAACATATCTTGTCTACTTTTGCGCTTAAACATACATTGTTCCACATACTGAATTTTTCTAAGATCAAATGACCCATTTATAGGCCATTGCAACTCAGGATCCTTGCTGGTATATTTATTCCATAGTGCACTATACATTATAGAAGAAATACAGTTTTTAATGTACATATCCCTATTTGGTGTCCCCTCAGGGGAGTCGGCTGATTCCGTTCTAGATCCATATTGGTACCTCCAAGAAAGCAACACATTCTACGAAGTGTGCTTGAAACAGGCATGCCAAAAATATTATAGCATATATAATATTATACTCCAAGTGACACTTAACACAATGTGTGCCGTTCAAGTTTTCAAAGTTAGAGAAAAATCTCCTCATTACCTGCCTATATAAATTGCAATTTATATATATCCAAACAAATCCAAGATTTTGGCCAAACAAACAAGAAGTGTCGCATCAGACGACCTTACCAAGCAAAAGTCTCCAGCCTCCAACTGCCAAGTTCTGAATCGACCAAATGGTCTCTGCGCGACGAACGCCAGAAGGGATCTCAGTCGAGAACCGGCACCACCTGGAGGGTCAAATCGGGAAAATCGGAAAAGCACCTCGGCCTGCTAAGACACGGGTCTCCTCATGCAGTGATCATCCGTAGCGAGATTCCAATCCTCCGTCAAGACCACTCCGTCGGGCATCCGAGTCGCCGATGAGCCCCACGTGACGGGCGCCAATTTGTAGAAGTAGACCTCACCAAGGCCTACCGGTGCTAGGGGTTCGCCCTTCTTTGCGCACTAGTCCTCAGACCAATAAATAGAGATTGGCACAGAAGCTGGAATATCAAAACAACAGTTTATTAAACCTCATGAGTGGAACTACATCTATACAAAACCCTCAGGCAGTGTATGAGGTAGCACAAGGAGTACAGAGATCATGGGTCTTTTATACCCACACAAGAGCTCAAAAGGAGGCGGTACAAGTACACACAAGAATAGCTATTCACATATATGGACATACAGAAAATGCTTAGTCAACAAAGTAGGAGGAGTAATGAAGTTGCTGACATCAGTTAGAGCAGCCTGACATTTACAGACTAAGACAGGTGCATGAGCAGCTACAGACTTTTCTGAGCATGCGCAGTGCTGCAGGAGCTAAGTATAGACAGTTATTCTAGTAAAGCACAAGGGTAGGCAACAGCGAAGACGGAAGGAGCACATGGCGAGCACATGGTCAACTAAAATGGCTGCCAAAAACAAAATGGCTTCAGCTCATGCTAATAGTGATCTCTGCCAAACTTCCACACTTGTGTTGATGGTTTCACTGATTGTGTTAGTATAGGAATTTGCTTTGGCTGATGTGATGAGCTCTCTGTATGTTGCGTGGGGGGACTTCAGTATCATGAGGTCATCAGAAATTCTGTTTTTCTTACTTGTGTGTTGATGGATCATATTTCCAGCAAAGTCTTTAGAGTACCTGGGTTTTGAAGGTTTTGGCTTGCACTAGTGTGTTAGTGTAATTGGAGCATGTTTTTAACATAGTTCTCCAAAAAAGTGTTGCTTGGAAGGGTGTTGGCATCAGATGTGGGGTTGATAGGGTGGAGGTGAATTTGATTTTGGCTCAGTGGACAGCCTTTGCTTAACCTGGGAGGTCTATATAAGGGGTCTGCGTTTCTAAACACGGTTTTATACTGCAGGCCTTACGTAGTCCCCTAATCAAAATTATAACTGTCATAGCAGTTGTAGATGACCCTTATTTGGAACAGCAGCAATAGGGCATACTAGCAACACTACATGGGAAATGGCTGGAGTTTCAATACGTGGTCAAGTAGGATATCAGATTTGTGAACACCCAGGGTGAACTCTGGCTAGAGTGATAGGCCCCTAAGTTGATCTGAGAAGTAATGTTGATTGGTTTAAGTGGGTGGCATATCTATGAACATAAGACTGACATTTTCAACAGCCACTAGGACTACTATGCTGTCTTTTTTTCTACGAAAACCAATTGTTCAGGACCTGAGATGTATGCCTTTTTATCATGGCTGGAAGATATTGAGAGGGAGCCAATAAATGCAATCAGCTTCTTGAGGCGCAGTAACTTTATCGGGGTGATAGATTAGCTACTGAATTTCATAAAGAATATGGGGATGTTCTTGACCCACATGATTAGCCATGTTTCAGGGGGATAAAGAGAGAGGAAAACTCCTCCCAACCCCACAGGACTCAATCATTATAGCTCTGATCAAACCTGGCAAAGTTGCAACACTCTGCTCATCATGTAAACCCTTTTCGTTATTTAGTACTGACACTGAAATCCTGGCAGAGCTCATTGCAGCCAGGTCACCCCCTTACATGCTAAGGTCGGGTATTGCCGAAGCAATTAGAGTTGGTCCCTGGCCAGTCAATAGTGAAAAATCTTCGCAGCCTTTTATGAGAGGAACCCAATAAGGGTGCCCATTATAGCCTCTATTGTTAGTTATAGTGATTTAACTCTTAGTGTACGTCATCAGGGAATGCCATGAATCAGTGCCCACATTTTTGAATCAGCAGTATACAGCTGCCTCTTTTCATAGATGATATTCTACTGTATATTAGGGAACCGGAACAAACCCCTCCCTACTGGTTGGAAAAATGATTAGTTTTGGATGAATTTCAGGACTAAGCATTATATGGAATATATCAGAACTATTGGTGCTTGACAACAGGTGCTACCCGATTCAACTTAGTACTCCCTATAATGTGGGGGTTACGTGAGTTAAGTATCTCAGAATATACATTAATCGAGATTGGATAGTGTGGTGAGGGAAAGTTATGGATCAGTGTTTAAGTTACACAACCTTCAAGAATGCTGGATTTCACTGCCTCTGTCCATGGCAGGGTGCATCGAACTTAGGAAAATGATGGTATTGCCTAAGTTACTCTATCTGTTAATCAACATGCCTATTCTCTTGACCTAGGCCTTTTCTGGCTGACTCTGAACAATACTAACAGACTCGTATGGGGGAGAAGACAGCTTCAGCTGAACTAGAAATCTGCAACTTTGCTTGTAATAGGGGTGGCTGTGCAATGCTTTACTTGGAGATCTGCTTCACATGATAGAAGCACATTTTGTTCACTTTTCTTGTCATCCAATGACTTTGTTTCTACATATTGAAACAGAAATGGAGATGGTAAATCTTACAATATTGGCAGCTTAGTTTCGGAAGCTGTGGGGGCAGCTGTATGCTGTGGTATACACTCATTAGTCTTGGCTTCAATTTTGTGGCAGGAGGAAGTAACACAATCAAATACTCACTAGAATTCCCCTTAATAGGCAGTCCTTGAAACACTCCATATCTAGAGCCAAAAACTCAAATTGTGCTGGCCAGATTGGACCTTCTTGGAATGGTAGACTTATACCTGGTGACACCATCTTAACTATATTGTCTCACAGCACTCTTCGAGATTGTTTCACATTGGACAGACAAGATCTTGACAGTTACTCTACTCTAAAAACCTTCTCAGCCCCACAGAATCTTGTTTTACTAATCTATAACACAGGTTTGGGAGACAAATCGCTATTGAAACCCTGGTTAGAAAACTATTAAAACCCCCACTGACAGACAAGCAATGGTGTCACTGTTGTAAAGAACCAAACTATTATATTAAACAGCAGGCACAGATTACTTTACTATCAATATTTGCACAAACTTTACTACATACCTGTGAAACTCCAGCCATTTGAGTTAGAGGGAAACAAGACATGCAAGCGCTGCCACCACCCAGAAGCTTACTTTAAACACTTGGCCTGGTTATGCCAGGTAATTGCAGAATATTAGACGGACATCCTCTCAAGTTTATCGGACATGACAGAGAGTTTATTAACACCCGCCCCACTCAGAGCACTACTGGAGTATGTAGCATATCTCCTGACATTGGCACAGACATGTATAACATTAGGGTTGGAAATGGCAAAGTGAAGGGTGTGGCTGAGGTGCGGCCACGGCTCAGTAGTCAAGGTTAATGAATGAATGAATAAGAGACATGATCTATGACTCGGAAGACACGTGTTATTCTTGTTTCCAAAATCACGACCAAAAGATATCTGCAGCCAGTTGGGAAATTATCTACTAAAAAGAGGGAACGATATAGACAAGCATTGACATTACAAATAAGTCTGGATTTAAAGGAATGTTGTATGGTAATGTGAAGAATTACAAGTAAACAACATGGGAACGGATACGTATTTGTGTGGAAACAAAGAACAGTAGGCTAATGTTGTAGGAAAAAAGTAATGTGACAGTTGGGCTGTCAAGCCAGACCTAAACATACATGTAGGTTAATGACTGCTCTCCTCCCATCTTTGCTGCTGACAAAGAAATACACCATAAATTATCTAAGACACTTTAATATCATTATAATGTTATGTGTGTGTCCCTGTAAGTTCAAGCTAAGGCAGCTGGATAAATAAACACAATGGCCACAGCTGTATGGATGTCAAGCACTTTTTTGTGGAAGCACTCAACTTCTGCCCAATCAAAACATGTGCTCCTGTTTTCCAACATGTGGCAAAGACAAAGCCCCTCTCTAGTGATGCTCACTTAATTGTCTGGCAACAGCTGCATTGTCGAGCCAGAAAATAAAATCGTGCTGTACAATATGATATGCTGGACAGTAATGTCAGTTTGGAATGACGAGTGTTGGACTTGGCCCTTTTGGCAGGTTCACCCCTGAACTTTTTGCCTGTCTCTTAGCCTTTTCCCTGTGTAGTGTTGGTGGTTTTTGGCCGCTGCGCACTTTAGCACTGTGGCCCAGTGTAAAGTGCGTGCGCTCTCTGAGTGCGTGTGGTGAGATTGGCCTGCCCTCCATAGGAGTGCATGGGGGATATGTGTGTCCATGGTAATTCCTGGTGTGAGAGGAGTGCAGGGTCGAGTTTAGTATGTGCGAACTCGTGAGAATAAATGCTGCGCAATGGTGTGCACAGATTTATGGTGACTGGTGGAGAAATGCCACTTTTAGAAGTTGGCATTTCTGTGTGCTGTGTGTCTGCCTGCCTGATGTGAATTGCATGTCTGGCTTGTGATTGACAGGTGCTGGATGGTGTGGGTGGCTCCAGGAGACAGGGGAGTCTGTCCAGTGGTGAATAGAGAGATCTGCATGCAGATGGGAGGGAGGAGTTGCACCTGGGACCTCAATAGGGCTGTACCTTCCCTCCACAATGCTGGCTCCGCCCCCTGTGGTGCGTCCTGATCCCTGAGCCCCCACCTAACAAAGGAGAGAGGAGCTGAGCAAAACAAAGTGCTCCAAAGCTCCCCAAACCAGTTCTAACTGGTATCCCCAGCCCTGTGCTGTGTCACAAAGGAAAAGGGCATATAAATATAGGGGCTGTGACCCCATGAAAAGGTTCTGGTGTGCTATTCCTGACTTGAGGGGGGCCTGCTGCTGCTGCTGGGCTCCAGGAGGAACCGCCACTAGGGACTGCCTCCCTGCTGGAGGGCCCTGTGAGCTGGCCTGCCTGGGCCCAGCCTTTGCCCCTTTCTCCTGAAGGGCTTTCCCTGGACCTTGGCCTCTAGCGCCTTGTGAGGGCTTTGCTTCTATTTTGAAGAGCGCGTTGCTCTTTGTTGCTGAGAGGAGCGTTTCCGTTTTTGGCCGGCAGCGCTGAGCTGCGATCAATTTCGAGGGAATCCCTACGTAGGGATTCCCCCGCATTGCTGGCTTCCTGCGGGAGCCCACCCCGCTTTATGCTATTTACGAGCGGGAGCCCACCCCGCATTTGGATTTTTGTGGAACCGGACGGGAGCCTACCCCACCGGTTCGTGTCCCCTGAGGTGAGCCCTAGCGTGGGCTCGTGTAAATTCACCGCCACGGCTGGGCCGGAAGTCAGGCGGCCGTGCCTGACTGTGGGCGGGGACAGAAGTGAGGCAGGAAGTGTGGCGGTGGGTAAGCGGAGCTCCCGTGCCAGTGAGAGCCCCGCTAGTACAGGAGACGGAGGAGCCTAGGTCGAGGCGGGAGCCTACCCCGCCTTCGTGTGGACCCAGGAAGGCCCGCCTGCAGCCTAGGACGACCGGAGCCTCGCAGGCTCCCCGTTGAAGTCCCAAAGAAAGGAGCAGAGTCCTCAAGGAGTCCCCGGTGAGTGAGGGCTCCAAGGGAGGAATTGTCGGTACCTATGAGTGAGGGCTCCCAGTGGGGAATTATCGGGACACATTGTCAGTGTCCGCCCCTGCCCTAAAACGGGCCCAGTGAGCAGGGCTCCACGTTTCGCCCCAGAAGAGTCCCGTTACCAAGGGAGTCCCCTTTGAGCATTTCTTTTTTTTGGTGCTCTTGAGGCCCGAGTCGTGGCAGGGCCCCTGTGAGCTTCCCAGCTGCGCCGCCGTAGCGGGCAGCTGCAACGTGGGGCAAAGGTTCCCTTTTTGAAGTCCCGGAGTGGGGCTTCAGTGGCACAGCTAGTGCCCGGGCTCATTTTTACAGCTGCCCAGCAAGTAGTGGGCAGCTGCCAAGTTTAGGTTGTGCATCTGCACCCTTTGCTTTCGCTGCATGCGCAGCCAGCCCTGACTCTGTGGGACATAGGGCATTTGAGCCCCTGTGAAAGGCCAGTCGGCCTGGGGTCAGTTTACGGTGGTAGGGCGCAAGGCCCTAATGTGATGCCCAATGTTTTTATGTGATGGGGCTCATGCTTACAGTTATTGCATAATGTATTTATGCTTGTAATGCCTACTGTAAGGCCTATGGCGTAAGGTGTGGTGCTATTGAGGTTTGGGCCTAATGTAGTTTTATGCCTAAGGTGATTCAGGCGCAAAGTGATTTATGCATCCTCTGTTTTACATTGAGGGATCTCATGCTAAGTTCTTAACTTTACCAGTAGTTACTGGTTGTGCGCTACATTTACTATCTGTGTTACATTTACAATTGGTGATTTGTGATGGTTATGACAGTGGCCCCATTGGCCCTGTCGTGTGTAAATAGTCCCCTGTAAATACTGCCTGGTTCCCGTTGGCACAGTGTACATTGTGTGATTATGATCTAATGTGGTTATTATAATACAAAGGCTATTTTTATATATAACCTTGTGTGGAGTTCCTTTTGTGGTGTGCCTAGTGTGTTGCTGCTGTGAGAGTGTGTTGCGCAAACGCTTTACACATTGCCTCCGGGATAGACCTGACTGCTCGTACCAAGCTACCAAGGGGGTGAGCAGGGGTTATCTTGGGTCTCCCTTGCCCTGACTAGAGTGGTGGTCTCTGCCTGGCTTTGGCGCAAGCCTTAGCCAACCAGAGATCCCATTTCTAACATTGGTTGTCAGCGGTGAGGATTGGACTTGCGTTTGCGCAGTACCACAGCGACAACTGGCTGCACTACAAAACTCTGCATTTAGATAATCACATGTTTGGGGATTATTGTTCTGAGTTTTATTTTAATTCTTCTCCTAAAAGTGTCATTTGTAAATTGTATACTCTTGCTTCAGCTCAGACACCTAGGTCTCCTGTGTTGCACGTGTCCCTGAGCGTCCTGCCAAAATGGAGTCTGCTTTTAATTTTTGTGGTCTGTTTAGATACAGTATGTGGGAGTTGGTGGAGTTCTGTGAGGAGAGAGACATAGCAGTGAGTGGGTCAGACACCCAGTCAAAACTTAGGGAAAACCTGATCCAATGGCAAAAGGATGAATGGGAACGTGAGCGCAATGAGGAGAAGAGGGCCCTGGCCGCACGCCAGTAGGGTGGTGGGTCTGAGGGGAGCCCTGAGGAGTCTGAAGAGGAGGAAGAAAATGACAGGACAGGGACGCCAGTAGATAGTGGAGACCCCACAGATAGGGAGTCCCTTGCTGGGTCCAGTGTCGGGGGCAGCGCCCCATCCCTTTCCCTGTCCCCAGAGGAGTGGGTAGATAGGAGGGAAGAAAGGGAGTATCAGCTGGCTTTGGAGAAGCTCAGGGTAGAGCGTGCCAAGGAGATAGCGCAGCTGAGTGTGGAGGAGAAAAAGTTAGAGACCGAGAGGGTCCTAGCACAGGAGAGGATGGCAGAGGCTGAGAGGGACTTCGCCAGGGAGAAATTAGCTCGGGAGGGTAGATTATCCCCTGAGTGCAGTTGTAGTTTTCTGGATTCACCAGTAAGGGTGGGGTCCAGTGGTGGTAGCAATATGGAGTCCAGTGCAGGAAGTCCCCTTCCCAGTCCCCACAGTGGGGTACCTGGTTCCCACGAAGAGGCGTACAGGTTGAAGTTCAGGGGCAGTAGGAAACTGTCTCACCAGTCTTGGGAGGAGTTTGTGGAGGAATGTGGTGATGCACTGGACGATTGGGTGATGGCTAGCACAGCAGAGGATTTTGATTATCAAGGGCTGCCCAATTTGGTTATCAAAGAGCAGATGCTCAGTCGTTGTTTGCCAGGATTGCGCCCACACCTGTTGGGGTGTAATTCCTCTGATCCCAGGGAGCTTGCACGGGAAGCAGACCTCTGGGTGGTGGCCCGAGGTTCTGATGAGGCATTGGGGAGTGATACCGAAAGTAATGGTTCAGGTATCTTGCAGTCCTGTATTGGGGAAGAGGTTCAGAGTAGCCCAGCTGGGTCCCAGTGTAGTGGGAGGGGTGTAGGGGCTCACGTCCTGTCTCAGTGGAGTAGGAGTGAGTGTGGGACTGAGTGTCCACAGGTGCCCGAAACCCAGTCTCAGAACCTGGATGGTTTCTTCAGGGAACACCAGGTTGGGAGCCTAGGCTGTCCTGTTAGTCCATTTGAGGAGGATCTCCTAGTGTCTGGAGAACCTGGAGCATCTGTAAATAGAGTTCCAGTGGTTCTGGTGTCTGGCGGTGCCGCTCCAGTTGGGAGGGTACAGAAGTCCGGATTGAGGGGTGAGAGGGGGATATGTTCCCCAGTGGAAGAACCATTGGGTCAGGGACCAGCCAGTAGGGCTGAGTCCCCTTGGAGTGACCAGGGTGACACCACTTCTGCTCTGGGGGATCTTCACGCACTGTCAGATGGACAGGGGTCGGGAGATCTGCGCCAGGCAGACTGTCACACGACACATGAGTCATGTGTTACCCTCGGGGGGCTACTGTGTGAGTCCCCAGAAGTCTTGGAGTGCCAGGCAAGTACTCAGCCAAAGGGTTTAGACCCAAGGTTGGGAGGCCAGGTTCAGGATCTGCCTGACCTGGAGGGAAGGATGTCTGTAACCAGTGGTACCGCTCCAGTTGGGAGGGTGCAGAACTCTGGAAGGGGGTGCAGAGGGAGGGAGCCCTCGCCTCTGACCCCGGTGCAACCTGAGGGGTTAAACCCTAGGTTGGGAGACCAGTTCTTGGAGAGAGGTCCTGAACTGGTGGGAGAGTTGTGTTCTGAGGGTGCCTCTCCAAGGAGGAGAGTGCGGAACCCTAGAAGAAGAGGTAGGGGGAGGAGAGCCTCGCCCGTGACTTTTGGTCAGCCTGAGGGTGCGGACTCTGGGCTGGAGGATCAGTGGCAGTTTATAACTGCCATGATGAGGGGAAGAGTGGAGAATGGCTACTATGTGCCAGGGGTTACTACCCCCCACTCTGTGGATGAGCAAGGACCAGTGGCATCTGGGTGGCCTAGGGCCTGGTCCTGGCTGCGGACAGCTAGGGAGTACCAGTGGGGTAGCCCAGTTGGTCCAGAGAGCTTTTACAGAGGGAACCACATGGGTTCAGAGTGGCTTAGAACAGGAGGGTGTCCCTGCAGTTGCGGGCCCGCGTCCGTGTTCTATCGCCCAAAGCAGGGAAGCCCATCAAGGTGGTGATTGGTCTACCCTGCGTTTTGGCTGGAAGGGGGTTGTGTGGGACTTGGCCCTTTTGGCAGGTTCACCCCTGAACTTTTTGCCTGTCTCTTAGCCTTTTCCCTGTGTAGTGTTGGTGGTTTTTGGCCGCTGCGCACTTTAGCACTGTGGCCCAGTGTAAAGTGCGTGCGCTCTCTGAGTGCGTGTGGTGAGATTGGCCTGCCCTCCCATAGGAGTGCATGGGGGATATGTGTGTCCATGGTAATTCCTGGTGTGAGAGGAGTGCAGGGTCGAGTTTAGTATGTGCGAACTCGTGAGAATAAATGCTGCGCAATGGTGTGCGCAGATTTATGGTGACTGGTGGAGAAATGCCACTTTTAGAAGTTGGCATTTCTGTGTGCTGTGTGTCTGCCTGCCTGATGTGAATTGCATGTCTGGCTTGTGATTGACAGGTGCTGGATGGTGTGGGTGGCTCCAGGAGACAGGGGGAGTCTGACCAGTGGTGAATAGAGAGATCTGCATGCAGATGGGAGGGAGGAGTTGCACCTGGGACCTGAATAGGGCTGTGCCTTCCCTCCACAATGCTGGCTCCGCCCCCTGTGGTGCGTCTGATCCCTGAGCCCCCACCTAACAAAGGAGAGAGGAGCTGAGCAAAACAAAGTGCTCCAAAGCTCCCCCAAACCAGTTCTAACTGGTATCCCCAGCCCTGTGCTGTGTCACAAAGGAAAAGGGCATATAAATATAGGGGCTGTGACCCCATGAAAAGGTTCTGGTGTGCTATTCCTGACTTGAGGGGGGGCCTGCTGCTGCTGCTGGGCTCCAGGAGGAACCGCCACTAGGGACTGCCTCCCTGCTGGAGGGCCCTGTGAGCTGGCCTGCCTGGGCCCAGCCTTTGCCCCCTTTCTCCTGAAGGGCTTTCCCTGGACCTTGGCCTCTAGCGCCTTGTGAGCGCTTTGCTTCTATTTTGAAGAGCGCGTTGCTCTTTGTTGCTGAGAGGAGCGTTTCCGTTTTTGGCCGGCAGCGCTGAGCTGCGATCGATTTCGAGGGAATCCCGACGTAGGGATTCCCCGCATTGCTGGCTTCCTGCGGGTTCCCACCCCGCTTTATGCTATTCACGAGCGGGAGCCCACCCCGCATTTGGATATTTGTGGAACCGGAGCGGGAGCCTACCCCACCGGTTCGTGTCCCCTGAGGTGAGCCCTAGCGTGGGCTCGTGTATATTCACCGCCGCGGCTGGGCCGGAAGTCAGGCAGCCGTGCCTGACTGTGGGCGGGGACAGAAGTGAGGCAGGAAGTGTGGCGGTGGGTAAGCGGAGCTCCCGTGCCGGTGAGAGCCCCGCGAGTACAGGAGACGGAGGAGCCTAGGTCGAGGTGGGAGCCTACCCCGCCTCGTGTGGACCCAGGAAGGCCCGCCTGTAGCCTAGGACGACCGGGCACTAGCTTCAGTGGCACAGCTAGTGCCCGGGCTCATTTTTACAGCTGCCCAGCAAGTAGTGGGCAGCTGCCACGTTTAGGTTGTGCATCTGCACCCTTTGCTTTCGCTGCATGCGCAGCCAGCCCTGACTCTGCGGGACATAGGGCATTTGAGCCCCTGTGAAAGGCCAGTCGGCCTGGGGTCAGTTTATGGTGGTAGGGCGCAAGGCCCTAATGTGATGCCCAATGTTTTTATGTGATGGCGCTCATGCTTACAGTTATTGCATAATGTATTTATGCTTGTAATGCCTACTGTAAGGCCTATGGCGTAAGGTGTGGTGCTATTGAGGTTTGGGCCTAATGTAGTTTTATGCCTAAGGTGATTCAGGCGCAAAGTGATTTATGCATCCTCTGTTTTACATTGCAGGATCTCATGCTAAGTTCCTAACTTTACCAGTAGTTACTGGTTGTGCGCTACATTTACTATCTGTGTTACATTTACAATTGGTGATTTGTGATGGTTATGACAGTGGCCCCATTGGCCCTGTCGTGTGTAAATAGTCCCCTGTAAATACTGCCTGGTGCCCGTTGGCACAGTGTACATTGTGTGATTATGATCTAATGTGGTTATTATAATACAAAGGCTATTTTTATATATAACCTTGCGTGGAGTTCCTTTTGTGGTGTGCCTAGTGTGTTGCTGCTGTGAGAGTGTGTTGCGCAAACGCTTTACACATTGACTCCGGGATAGGCCTGACTGCTCGTGCCAAGCTACCAAGGGGGTGAGCAGGGGTTATCTTGGGTGTGTAACTCCCTTGCCCTGACTAGAGTGGTGGTCTCTGCCTGGCTTTGGCGCAAGCCTTAGCCAACCAGAGATCCCATTTCTAACAACGAGCCTACCAGTAGATAAGAAATGTGAACTTAACATACATGTATGTATGTGTATGGGATTTCTGTAGTGAAAACCTAGACAAAAGGCTGCTGCACATGGTCAAGGACATGCATAAAGTCAACAAGTAATAAGAGAGAAAGCTGGGCTGTGGACCATAATTGCACTGTGATGTAGTGTTATTTAAAGAGGTGAGTCTTCAACATTTTCCTAAATTGGAGCAGCATTTTTGCAGTCCTGACGGACACGGAATGTAAGTAGGTCAGTAATTCTTTATTGCATGGTTAATTAAAAACGTTACAAAAAAGTTGCCTAAAAAAGCTAATTGGAATTTAGCAAGTTAAAAAACAGATAAAGAACAGTTATTTCCATGCTATATTAATGAAAGCAATACAAATTCATCATAAATAAATGTTTGTAAAACCTGGTTATTGTAAAACTAATTTTGATTTGTAAAGTGCAGAGCAGGCAGCGATAAAGGGTCGGGACAGTCATTTACCACCAGAAAATGTGAAATTTGATCTATAAACTTTTCAAATTTACAGTTTAATTGTGTGCTTACCGTTCAGGCTCTGTATAGGCGCTTGTCTGCAGATTGTTGAGGCTGAATTGCAGTCGTTTTCTGCCAGCCTCTCTTAAAGGCGACATGCACATGCATATATGAAAGTTTCATTTTTGTAACTACAAAGCCTGCACTGTAAAGTGAGACAAATTCTTTCCCATTTTGGTGTTAAATCCTTTGTGGCAGTGCTTAATTGGAGCCGGTGGTTGCCGGTCAAGGGCGCTTATTTTTGGGGACGAGCACTTATTATTTTTCTGCAACAGAGAGGAAGAGACAGAAAAACAATCAAAGTGGAAAGACGGAAGATGAGAAAGACGGAAAAAACTGTTATAAAGGAAAAAAGCAGTAGCCTGTGAGATAAAGGGACAGCGAGTGTCTCGTAGTGGATTAAAGAGGACTGAATTGAATTGAAAATATGTGCTGACATTTAATTGCACCAGCTGCGGGTTTCAGAGCAGAGCTTTGGGCACCGGCACTTATTCCATTACAAATTAAGCGCTGCTTTGTGGGAAAACTGACCATTCTGTAAGAGAAGAATTTTAGTTTTAAATTTGCAGAGAAGTTGTCAAATATTGTTGTTGGGTCATTTGGTAGTATGAATTGATCGCCATCCAGGTGTGAGACTTTCTAGCAAACTCATCCTCATGATGCTAATGCGAAAGTATGTTGACAGATTTGTTTACTAATTTTTGAAGGCTGTTAAAGAAATTGGCATTTGTCACTGGTTATTTAGTTTTAGCATAGCCACAACTGAGTGTAGGAATGATAGCCTCGAACTATGAGTTTTGATTCTCATAGTTTCTGCCAGTGGTAGCTGCCACCTAAGGGGATGTAGTGGGGCGGGAAAATGGGAGGTGGATACTGGTGCATGCGGCGCAACATTACATCAACAAAACTGCCGACATGCATTACGTCATTATAACTTTAAAACGGTAATGTAATGCATGTCAGCGATTTGGTGCACATACATTAAATACATTTAAAACATTAAAAATAAGAAAAGAAAACTCCCTTATCTTGCGGCACATCCATGCTCCCGTTTGGTGTCCTTCACTCTTCCAGCGCGGCCCCAGGCAACTCACTTAACCAAACCGAACTCTAAGCAAGTCTGTGCCTGTGACGTGTTTTTTGAAACCATGAACAAACGTTGATTTACAATTGCTTGTAAGGTGTCCAGCATCTTTGCGTCTTTCCATCGAAGGATTTCTGTTCCATAACTTAGATTTGTATTAATTTGCTGTTTATAACTGTGCCGGTGGACTATGCAATTTGCTGTGTAACAATCTAAATGCAAATGTCAAAGATCTTGCCTTCACTCTTGAGGACTGAAGATGGTCCTTAAAGTTTTCTTGGTTATTGAATATCAGGCCAAGATAGTTGTATGCCAGTTTGTTGGCAATTTTCTCCTCTAAATATCACTTATGCCCATTTTTTAAGGGAGTGCCAAAAGACATCAGTTTTGACTTCTTGATGTTTACTTTCATTCCATTTGTTTTAATATAGGTTGCAAAGGTGAGGATTTACCTCTCTAGGCCGATAAGACTTTTTGCTAAATTTCAACTTTTTGTACAATGTCTTCCGCATACTGTAAACTTGATATTGGTTGAATAGCAAGTCTGACAGAATAAGAATATTTTATGTTATTTGCATTGTTTAAATCAGCAATATATAAATAAGCAGCGGGGGGCAATACAAATCTTTGCCTTTAACCGTCCTTTGTAAATATTTTCCATGATGTTACATTTCCTTCCAGTTTTACACTCACCCAAGTGTTAGAATACAGTAATTTGATCACTTGTAAGAGCGCTGAGGGAATAGCCCACGGATTTAACTTTGACCACCTGGCATGTCTTGACACCTTATCAAAGGTGTATTTTAGGTCCACCAAGCAGGAGTTAGAGGGGGGGTTTAGATTTTGACTCTCCTCAATTAAGATTGTGAAAGCAAGAGGATTGGTAAATGTGCGAAAGCCTGTCTGATTTGCAGGGCCGGACTAGTTTGACCCAAGCATCCAAGACTTAGAGTAGCAAGCCTTTAAAAAACATTTCTTCTAAGTCTAATAGGGCAATCAGCCTGTAATTCGTAGGATCATCTAAGGGGGCATTGTTTTGTAAATAGGATGCAAAATGGTTCCTCTCCGAGACTTTGGGATGAGGTTTGATGCCAGACTTTGGTTGTACAAAGGAGTCAGGGCTTTGGAGCAAAAGCTGTTGCCTGATTTAAAGAGTCCAGTTGGTAACACGTTTAGGAGGTGGAATTTAGATGCATTACTGAAAGCAATTGCTTGCCATAACTAAGATGGTTTGGGTCAGAAGCCAAATAACTCTAATGGTGTTTGGTTTGGAGACAAAGTACCGTATAATCCAGTAATGTGGTTAATCCAGGCTGCTCACTGATATTTGCATTATTGGCTCTGGAATACCCAAAAGTTAATTTGTTTATAAATCCCCAAAAACCTTTTGAGTTGTTATTTTTGCACTTTTGCCTAGGAATGCTCACCTTTGGTTTTGGCTATTTGTTTTTGCTCACCAAACTGCTTTTTATATTTTGTTCTAAGTTTTTGCACTTTTTGTAAGTGAGTAGATTTAAATTTATTTGTTTAAAAAAAAAAAAAAATTAAACACTATATTAAAGTTCCTTCCATTTTTCCAGGCTTAAATATTTAGAAAAAACATTTGTTTCTTTCCCTTGGCTCACTAAGACTTACTGAGGGTAACAGGAGGGGTTCTTGGCCTTCAAGGACCCTCAGCATCCATGGGGACTTCATCCCTCAACCAGTAGTGTGCCAGGAGGCGGGTCTGCAGAGTGGTGGAGAAAGGGGGCGGGGCCTCCGAAGATCTCTCAGCAATCCCCCTCTGTGTGACTTACTGGAGGTAACAGGAGGGGCTATTCACCCCCAAGGACCATTAGCAGCCAAGGGGCACTTCATCCCCCAACTAGTAGTGCACCAGGAGGTGTGCTTGCAGAGTGGTAGAGAAAGGGGTGGGCTACGAAGACCTCTCAGCAATACCCACAAGGACGTTCTTGGGTGCCAACAACTCCTCCTGTTACCTCCGGTAAGTCCCATACAGCGCAATTACTTAGAGGTCTTCAAAGGCCGCACCCCTTTCTCCACCTCTCTGCAATCACGCCTCCTGGTACCCTGATGGTTGGGGGATAAAGTCCCCTTGGCTCCAGAGGGCCCTTGGGAGCCAACTACCCCTCCGGTTACCTCCAGTAAGTCCAACACAGTGGGATTGCTGAGAGCTCTTTGGAGGCCACGCTCCCTTTTTTCACCACTCTGCAAACGCGTCTCCTGGCACACTACTGGTGGGGGATGAAGCGCACTTTACTCCTGAGGGTTCTTGTAGGCCATCTGCCCCTCCTGTTACCTCCAGTAAGTCTCACACAGCTGGATTGCTAAGAGGTTGTTGGAGTCCATGCCCCCTTTATCCACCACTCTGCAAATGTGCCTCCTGGCACACTACTGGTTGTGGAAGGAAGTCCACTTTAGTCTTGAGGCACTCAGGAGGCAAGGGGACTTCATCCCCCAGCCAGCAGTGCGCCAGGAGGCACGTCTGCAGAGTGGTGGAGAAAGGGGCCGTGGCTTCCAAAGACCTGTTTGGGACATACTGGAGGTAACAGGAGGGCTTGTTGGCCCCCAAGGACCCTCTGAAGCTGAGGGGACTTCATCCCCCAACCGGCAGTGTGCCAGGAGGCACGTTTGCAGACTGGCGGTGAAGGTGGCGTGGTTTCTGGCAATTTGCCAGAGATTATTTTCTTTTTGTAAGGGAGGGGGGCTGTGTGGCTCCCCTACCCGGGGCTGATTTGGGCCCAGGGGACCCCATCGTCCGGGGTCCAGCCTTTTCTTTTCCTTTTTTGTGTATTTAAAGGGAGGGGGCCGAGCGGCCCCTCCCTGGCCATTTTAAGCCCAAGGGACCCCATCCTCCTAGGGGCCTGCCCCCTTTTTTTTTAAAAAGGGAGGGGGCCACACGTCCCCCCTCCTGTTGTAATTTGGCAGCATTTAAGTTAAGCATTAACTGAAGACAGCCTGTATTTAGAGGCTAAATTGTCCGCTTTGTGGAATCCATTTTGTATTTCTGGCAGCCATTTTGGCTGCCATGTGCTACCATGTGCTCGCCATGTGCTCTGTCCTACCTTCCTGTCAACTGCTCTTGAAATCTGCCTAGAGACAAGTTATATTTAGTTCCTCTTGCTTTGCACATGCTCAGTTGAGCTTGCAGCTGTTCCGAGTTTATAAATGTCAGGATGTGTCTACTAAAAGTAGAAACTGTTAGCTCCACCCACTTGTCGACTGTGCATTCTCTGTATGACCTTATATGTACCTAAAACCAGCATTTGTGTTAGTACCGCCTTCATTTGAGCCCCTGTGTGGGTATAAAAGGACCAGGATCCTTCCATTCAGTGTGCTACTTCATGCATTACTGAAGGGTGATGTGTGAATGTTAGCTCCACCTCATGAGGTTTAATAAACTCTGTCTTTTCTATTTCCAGTTTCTGTGCCAACTTCTTCCTAAGTGTCTGAGGACTCTGTGCAGAGAAGGGAGAACCCCTAAGCACTGGTAGGCCTTGCTGAGGCTCACTACAACAAATTGGCGCTTCCAACGTGGGACTCATCAGCGACTCGGATGCCCGAAGGACTGGTCGCGACGAAGGATTGGAATCTCGCTTTTGGACGCGATCGCTGCCTGAGGAGACCAGAGTCTTGGCACCCACGGCGTTTTTCCTTTCTTTCTGATCTGACCATCCCGGCGGCGCCGGTCCTTGACTGAGATCTCTTCTGTTGATTCGCCGTGCAGTGACCATTTGGTCGATTTGAGAACTTGGCAGTTGGAACCTGGACACCATTTGATTGGTAAGAGCCGTTTTGCGGCACTTGCTGTTGGTTTGATGCCTTTGATTGGTAAGGTAGTTTTAGTAACACTTACTGTGGCTTTGTTTGTATGATTGGCCAATTTTGGAATCTGTTTTGTAATTATATATGTATTGCAATACATATAGGCAGGTAATGAGGAGAATTTTTCTCTATTTAAAATTGTTTGAACAGCGCAACGTACGAAGAGTACCTTAAGCGCTACTTTGATTATAATACTGCATATTTTGCACAATTTTTTGGCATGCCTGTTTTCAGCACACTTCGTAGGATGTGTTGCTTTTGTAGTGGTACCAATTTGAGACTTGACGAAGCACAACCAGCCTCCCGGAGGGGACGCCTAATAGGGATATGTATATTAAGTATGGTATTTCTTCTATAATGTACTGCACGTTATGGAACAAATATACTAGTAAAGATCCTGAGTTGCGTTGGCCTATGTATGGGTCATTTGATTTGCGAAAAATTCAGTATGTGGAACAATGTATGTTTAAACGAAAGACTAGGCAAGATATGTTTGATTGTGTGCGAATGTGGGAGAAAGAAGTGCGTGAGCGAATGAAGCGTGAGCAAGCCTTGATTGACAAAGAACAGCGAAAGACCATTTATGCGAAAGCATTAGAGTTAAAAAACAAGGAGATGAGAGAAATTAAAGAGAGGGAAGATAGGGAACGCCATTTACAGGTAACTGGCCAATACGCTGTTAGGCAGCCCCTTTATCCTATCCTTAATAAACCACAAGATGATTTCTTGTTATTAGATCGTTCTCCACCTCCGTATATTTTTTCTTCTGCTCCTCATGAGTCAGATGAGGACTCTTTTTCAGACCAGGACAAAGCTCGAGAAACTCGTTCCATGCTATCTGCTGAGCGTGCATCTGACATTAGATCTACTGCGCGTAAAGCCGTTCGTAGTACTACCACTGCCTCTGAACTTTTAGATAGTATAAAAGGATGGCAGGAAAGGGAGCAAATATATTTTACCGATACATTTGCTGCAGAGGTTATTGAACAATTTAGGAAGTATTCGGTAGAAGTGGAGCCCGATGATGTAGCAACTGACTGTAAACAATTACGTGACGGTCTTTTTGTCTTCTCCCAGGTGGCTGACACAATCAGACGCTTGGTTAAACTGCGTGTTGAAGCAGCCCGTTTGCGAGAGGAGAAAAAGGCAGCAGAAACAGCTGCACTAGCATCTCAGATCAGCATGGCACGAACTTCTACTCCTGAAACAGATAAGAATGTTGTAATTCATGTGAAACCCATGCGGGAAGCCGCGCCTTTATATGTTCCTCCTAAAGGAACGGGTACAGAGGATGATAAGACTTCTCTTAATGCGAAAGGGTACTTTATTTATAATTGGGTTTACACTCCTTGGAATAGAGCAGATGTTATGGCCCTTAAAAATGCATTGCCTGACCCGCGAAAGAATCCAGCAGCCTTTTATGAGGAAGTTGAGGGTGCAATCAGCTCTTGTACTATGACTCTGTCTGATATTGATTTGTTTTTTGGATTAATATTACCACCTGATATGTGGAGAACTGTGCGCAAAATAGATGATAATGCGACATTTGGAGCATTGTGGAAAGATTTAGAGCGGTTAGATGAAGATAGAGAACCTGCACAGAAACCGTGTCAGTTAATTTTAAATCTTCCGGCAGCTATATTAGTTAAGTTAAAGACGATCATTCCCCCTAAAAAGATAGATTGGACAGTGCTAGCGTCTTGCAAGCAAAAGGTAGATGAATCAGTTTCTGACTTCTTCACACGCTTTGAAGAAGCATTTCACGATTTTAGTGGCCAGTCATTGACAGATGACACAGGTAGGCATCTGTTTGTCGATAAATATGTCGCAAACCTTTTGCCAGGAATAGCTAGTCGCTTAAAGGCCAGTGAGAGTTCATGGACTACATCTTCTCCGGTTTCTCTTTTAACTATGGCCCAGTATTATGAGCGGCAAGAATTAGAAGCCAAAGGTAATGAGGACAAAAAGTCTAAAGAGTTGAAAACAAAGGTTATGTTGGCTCAAGCTTATGGTCCGCCTTCTAGAGATAATGATAGAGGTGGACGTGGATCTTATGGTTCGTCCTTTCCTTCCTCTGCCCGTTCGAATTTGTCTGTTGATCAGTGTGCGTACTGCAAAAAATTTGGACATTGGCTTTCTGATTGTCCAGTGCTGCGTGCTCAGCAGAATCTACGTGGTCGGGGACAAATGAGAAATCGTTCAGGATATCAAGGGCCTAGAGGAAGCGCGAATGATCGTGCTCGGTTTGATGCTAATACACGTGGGCAGAATGGGTTTAACACTTTTGATAGAAGGAACCAATATCAAATGTCTGACTATGTGCCCTCTGATTTTCAAGATTCTGCTTATGCATAGGATTGCCTAGGATGGGGTAAGGAATCAGTTGAAGTTCCAGTAGATCAGAGGGGTCCCTATGTTACAGCACATGTTTTGGGTTCTACTGATCAGTTTCTGGTTGATACAGGAGCTACTCGTAGCGCCTTGTCTAAACAATTGGTTCCAAGGGCTCCCCTGTCTGGCTTAACCATTACATCGATAGGTTTCGATGGAACACCTTCCCTTAGCCCATTGTCACAACCACTTGCATTTGATGTTGATAAGTTTACTGCTCCATGTCCGTTTTTGCTTTCTCCAAACACACCAGACAATATTGTGGGTCTTGATATGCTTAAATATTTCAGGGCTACGATAAGGTGTTCTCCGGAAGGAGTACGGGTTATTTTGAATGACAACTACCCTATGATTGAGAGATCTTGTATTGTTAAAGAGGACATTGCACTAGCCTCACTCCCTAGTACTTTGTGGGCTACTTCGGACACTGATGTAGGGCAAATGGTTATTCCACCAGTACATATTAGTGTCAAGGAGGGCGCTTTATTGCCAAGACTGCCTCAGTATAAAATTTCTCGAGAAGGAGAAGAAGCACTCACACGTATTGTACATGATTTAATTAAGGTGGGGGTTGTGGAAGAAGTTCCTTACAATATTTGCAATAGTCCGATTCTTCCCATTTTGAAAAAAGATACTGACACTAGGATTTATAGATTTATTATCGATTTGAGAGAAGTCAACAAGATTGTAGTACCACAGTACCCTGTAGTCTCTGACATAACGACATTGCTTACCCTGGTCCCTCCAACAGCAACTACATTTTCTGTAATTGATCTGAAGAACGCTTTCTTCTCGATTCCTATTCATCCTGATAGCCGATATTTGTTCGGTTTCACTTTGAATAATAGATCATACAGATTTTGTAGAGTTCCTCAAGGCTATACTGAGAGTCCTAGTATTTACAGTCAAGCATTGAAGAGACAGCTTGATTCCTTTACCTTGCCTAAAGGAGTGGCTCTCATACAATATGTCGATGACATCTTGTTGGCAGCCGATACACCTGAGCAGTGTGAGAAATGCACTTTGTCTTTGCTTTCTTTTCTTGCTACACACCACCATAAAGTATCACGAAAGAAATTGCAATATTGTAGACCGAAGGTGACCTATTTAGGACACCTTCTGTCTAAGGAGGGCCGTGCACTGACACCAGATCGCATTCAAGCAATTTTAGACACCCCAGTACCTTCCACGCAGAAAGATGTCCGTGCATTCATTGGTCTGACTTCGTTTTGCAGGCAATGGATATTGGGTTTTTCACACATTGTTAAACCCTTGCTAGCACTTTTGACTAAAAACACTCCGATCCCCCTTCCATGGACAGATGAATGTCAAAATGCTTTTTGTCAGTTGAGACAAGCTCTTTGCTCTGCACCAGTGTTAGGCACACCAGATTACACGAAGGCTTTTACACTCTATGTACATGAGAAAGAAGGATGTGCATTGTCAGTTTTAGTACAGACACACGGGGACAAACAGCGTCCTTGCGCATACCTTTCTGCAGTTCTTGACCCTGTTGCTCGTGCATTACCTGGGTGCTTCCGTTCAGTTGCAGCGACGGCTGTGTCCATACGTCAGAGTGAAGGGATAGTTTTGTCACACAAACTGTTGGTGCTAGTACCCCATGCAGTAGATGCCCTTTTGAATCAGACTAAGACTCAGCACTTAACTAGTGCTCGTTTGACAGGATACGAATTGACACTGCTAGCACCTCATATTACCTTGAAGAGATGTGCGACACTGAACCCCGCCACTTTGTTGCCATATCCTGCGACTCAGTCTCAGTCAAAGGAGCCTCACGATTGTATATTCCTTACTGAGGAACAGACAAAGGGTCGCATCGATTTGCAAGATACGCCCCTTCCAGATGTAGATGGGGAACTGTGGGTTGATGGGTCCTGTTTGAAGTTACCAGATGGCACGACTTCAGCTGCTTATGCAATTACCACGCTTGAGACAGTAGTGGAAACAGCTCGCATACCTCAGAAGTCAGCTCAAGCAGCTGAACTAATAGCTTTGACACGAGCATGTGAGCTTAGCACTGACTTGTGTGTGAACATTTACACGGATAGCCGCTATGCTTTTGGAGTGGTTCATGATTTTGGCCTACTCTGGAAGGAAAGAGGCTTTCTTACATCCCATGGGATGCAGATAATGCACGGAGAGTTAGTGCATAATCTCTTGACTGCACTTACATACCCAAAGAAAGTTGCTATTATGAAATGTAGCGCACACAAGAAAGTGACTGACAAAATAGGACAAGGCAATGCCTTTGCAGACCGCGTAGCCCGTGAGACTGCGATGCAGCGAAGCACTACACCCATGTACGTAGTGAAATCACAAGCTGAGCGTTGGCATGATGCTAGAGAGGAAGTATTGGATATACAGAGATCTGCTTCTGTGGAAGAGCTTGAGCAATGGTCTAAAGAAGGAATATTAGATGATGAGGGTTGTTGGCGTAACAAAGAAATGAATAAGTGGAAATTGCCTGCGGCCTATTTACAACCTATGGTTCAAATGGCACATGGGCTGGCACATGTTGGAGCTCTAGCAATAACTAAATTGCTTACACAAGTTTGGGAGCATCCTGAAATTGCTAGCACAGCCAAAAGGGTAGTACAGTCCTGTTTGATCTGTTGGCAGTATAATCCTGGAAAAGGGACACGAACTCCTACAGGAGGGTTTGCTACACCAACCGCACCTTTTGAAGTTTTGCAGATGGATTACATCCAACTCGAACGCTGCAATAATCTGAAATATGTCCTAGTGGTGGTATGTGCCTTTAGCAAATGGATAGAGGCATACCCTACGAAGGATAATACTGCTCTCACCACAGCAAAGGTGCTTCTAAAGGAGTTTTTCCCTAGATACGGTGTTTGTAAACTTTTGTGGAGTGACAATGGACCTCATTTTATTGGGCAAGTTGTTGAGCATGTCCTGAAAGGATTAGGGATCAAACAGAAATTCCATACAGTTTTCCACCCGCAATCAGCAGGATTGGTGGAAAGGTATAACGCTACTTTAAAATCAAAGTTGGCGAAAATACTGGCTTCCACGTCTCTAAAGTGGCCAGATGCCCTACCTTTGGCATTGTTGTCCATAAGATCGGTGCCACATTCACGATCAGGTCTTACCCCCTATGAGGTGGTGTTTGGAAGACCAATGAACATTTGGGGAATTCCTAAGCCACGCCCCATACATGATGTTCCTTGTGTTCTGATGAATGATTATTTGGCACAGTTAACTGACAGTTTGATTTCTATTCATCAACAGGTTCGAGAAGCTCTTCCTGACAGATCTACAGGTGAGGCCCACGAACTCCGTCCTGGTGACCATGTAATGGTCAAGGTCTTCGACAGATCGAACAGCTTGGAGCCAAGGTGGCGAGGACCAGAGCAGGTGCTCCTTGCGACAAGGACAGCAGTTCGAGTGACAAACAGAAAGAATTGGATCCACAGCACACACTGCAAACGCGTGTCGCCTGCCTTGGTGGAACCTGCTGTGTTGACCGACCATCGAGAGATTCTGGAGACGGAGAAAGGCCAAGCTATCTCACCTGACGAATCTGCGGAAGTCTTCCCGGACCACACGATCACTGGAGTATCCAGATATCAATTGAGACCGAGGAAAGGATCTGCAGTTTTGAAAAAGACTGGTTGAGCTACCGCCCTGGGTTAGTGAAACGGAGAGCCATTGTGGCAAGGGGAGGGGGATCAGCCCTGTATTAGTGTAGTGACACCCGCTTTGGCCCATGGTGAAGAAATCAGCGGCTGCCCAGGGAGAAGAGCTCCAACGACTGTTTTCAACAAGTTTTCAGAAAGATCAATCATTACTGCTGCTAAAATGACTAACAAAAGAGTCATTTGTGCTGTAGGGTTTGTTGTTGCTATGGTGGCTATGGCAGCAATTACATGGTACATCGAGAAGGTGGCTCCTGTTCGACAGCTTTTTGTTGCCACTACGCCAGTACCCGTGGAACACCACTACTTTACTCTTCCTTACCATGAGCAAAAGCATCGACAATCTTACCTGAACAATACTTTTATCCAGATGTTGCACCATACTCACAATGCTACAAATACTACCAACTGTTGGGTGTGTGGGATGATACCTGCACATCAAAAGAAAGGAGGAACACCTTTTATTCCTCTTCCATTTTCTCACAATGGTTCTTGTCAAGCTTGGTATGCGCTCTTGTTTGCATATGGAAAGCCTTCAGTAGGTGGGATTATTTTTCAACTTAATAAAGTGTGTTATCAAAATAAAGAAGGTTATCCACAAGCCAAAGGGACTAAATGGGAATGGGAAGAGTATCAACCGGACAATATTTCAACACCATATGTTTTCACAAATGTGAGAATAATAAAGAACATTGGACCTTTTGTGATTTCTGTGACAAAAGCTAAAGCAGATTTGTGTATTTGTAGTGTTGGAAGAATTCCAGTGGGGAGGAGCGAGTGTACTGTAATCCTGACCATTGAAGGTGCCAATAAGAGCACTTTCACAGCCTCGCATAACACGTATTTTGTGTGTGGAAATAACGGATATTATCAATTACCTGTTGGGTGGTCAGGAATCTGTTATGTATCTTTTCTGTTGCCCCCTGTGTTTCTGGCACCTGCATTGTATCACCGTGATTTTAAACTGTACAATGACATTTCCAAAAACAGAAATAAGAGGACAATAAGTATGGATGAAGTTGACCAAACCGACACTACCCTACAACAATATGTTGATTTCAACTTGGGCTTATTTTTCTTTGTGGGTGCTGCATTAAACAGCAGGAAAATCCGACGACTGACTCGTGTTGTGGAAGCTGTTACTAATCAGACAGCTATGGCACTTGGGAACATTACAGAGGAACTACAGATTGCAAGGATTGTAGCACTCCAGAATAGGATGGTGCTAGACGTGATTTTGGCTGATCGAGGTGGTGCATGTCGCATCATCGGTAGCAGCTGTTGTGTATTCATACCAGATCACTCACCTTCAGTATATGACGCAATATCAAAATTGCATAAGATTGCTGCAGAAATTCATCCAGAGACTGGAACTTGGACTTTTGCTGGATGGTTTTGGACTCTTGTTTCTGCTTGGGGCTGGAAGCTACTGACTATCCTGTGTGTAATAATTATAATATTTTTTACATGCTGTGTATGTATCCAATGTGGTCCAATGCTTTGCTCCATTTGCATTTCTGCTTGTATACCTGCCAGAGGGAACATTGCTGAAACAAAGGCCCAACAAATGTTGAATAAAGAGGTGGCCGAAATAATGTTAATAGATGTACGGGATGAATATCTAGATTACCCCAGATAAACGAATGTCTTCAGCCAATGCTGAAAGGGTCGTCTGTTGTAATTTGGCAGCATTTAAGTTAAGCATTAACTGAAGACAGCCTGTATTTAGAGGCTAAATTGTCCGCTTTGTGGAATCCATTTTGTATTTCTGGCAGCCATTTTGGCTGCCATGTGCTACCATGTGCTCGCCATGTGCTCTGTCCTACCTTCCTGTCAACTGCTCTTGAAATCTGCCTAGAGACAAGTTATATTTAGTTCCTCTTGCTTTGCACATGCTCAGTTGAGCTTGCAGCTGTTCCGAGTTTATAAATGTCAGGATGTGTCTACTAAAAGTAGAAACTGTTAGCTCCACCCACTTGTCGACTGTGCATTCTCTGTATGACCTTATATGTACCTAAAACCAGCATTTGTGTTAGTACCGCCTTCATTTGAGCCCCTGTGTGGGTATAAAAGGACCAGGATCCTTCCATTCAGTGTGCTACTTCATGCATTACTGAAGGGTGATGTGTGAATGTTAGCTCCACCTCATGAGGTTTAATAAACTCTGTCTTTTCTATTTCCAGTTTCTGTGCCAACTTCTTCCTAAGTGTCTGAGGACTCTGTGCAGAGAAGGGAGAACCCCTAAGCACTGGTAGGCCTTGCTGAGGCTCACTACAACAAATTGGCGCTTCCAACGTGGGACTCATCAGCGACTCGGATGCCCGAAGGACTGGTCGCGACGAAGGATTGGAATCTCGCTTTTGGACGCGATCGCTGCCTGAGGAGACCAGAGTCTTGGCACCCACGGCGTTTTTCCTTTCTTTCTGATCTGACCATCCCGGCGGCGCCGGTCCTTGACTGAGATCTCTTCTGTTGATTCGCCGTGCAGTGACCATTTGGTCGATTTGAGAACTTGGCAGTTGGAACCTGGACACCATTTGATTGGTAAGAGCCGTTTTGCGGCACTTGCTGTTGGTTTGATGCCTTTGATTGGTAAGGTAGTTTTAGTAACACTTACTGTGGCTTTGTTTGTATGATTGGCCAATTTTGGAATCTGTTTTGTAATTATATATGTATTGCAATACATATAGGCAGGTAATGAGGAGAATTTTCTCTATTTAAAATTGTTTGAACAGCGCAACGTACGAAGAGTACCTTAAGCGCTACTTTGATTATAATACTGCATATTTTGCACTATTTTTTGGCATGCCTGTTTTCAGCACACTTCGTAGGATGTGTTGCTTTTGTAGTGGTACCAATTTGAGACTTGACGAAGCACAACCAGCCCCCCGGAGGGGACGCCTAATAGGGATATGTATATTAAGTATGGTATTTCTTCTATAATGTACTGCACGTTATGGAACAAATATACTAGTAAAGATCCTGAGTTGCGTTGGCCTATGTATGGGTCATTTGATTTGCGAAAAATTCAGTATGTGGAACAATGTATGTTTAAACGAAAGACTAGGCAAGATATGTTTGATTGTGTGCGAATGTGGGAGAAAGAAGTGCGTGAGCGAATGAAGCGTGAGCAAGCCTTGATTGACAAAGAACAGCGAAAGACCATTTATGCGAAAGCATTAGAGTTAAAAAACAAGGAGATGAGAGAAATTAAAGAGAGGGAAGATAGGGAACGCCATTTACAGGTAACTGGCCAATACGCTGTTAGGCAGCCCCTTTATCCTATCCTTAATAAACCACAAGATGATTTCTTGTTATTAGATCGTTCTCCACCTCCGTATATTTTTTCTTCTGCTCCTCATGAGTCAGATGAGGACTCTTTTTCAGACCAGGACAAAGCTCGAGAAACTCGTTCCATGCTATCTGCTGAGCGTGCATCTGACATTAGATCTACTGCGCGTAAAGCCGTTCGTAGTACTACCACTGCCTCTGAACTTTTAGATAGTATAAAAGGATGGCAGGAAAGGGAGCAAATATATTTTACCGATACATTTGCTGCAGAGGTTATTGAACAATTTAGGAAGTATTCGGTAGAAGTGGAGCCCGATGATGTAGCAACTGACTGTAAACAATTACGTGACGGTCTTTTTGTCTTCTCCCAGGTGGCTGACACGATCAGACGCTTGGTTAAACTGCGTGTTGAAGCAGCCCGTTTGCGAGAGGAGAAAAAGGCAGCAGAAACAGCTGCACTAGCATCTCAGATCAGCATGGCACGAACTTCTACTCCTGAAACAGATAAGAATGTTGTAATTCATGTGAAACCCATGCGGGAAGCCGCGCCTTTATATGTTCCTCCTAAAGGAACGGGTACAGAGGATGATAAGACTTCTCTTAATGCGAAAGGGTACTTTATTTATAATTGGGTTTACACTCCTTGGAATAGAGCAGATGTTATGGCCCTTAAAAATGCATTGCCTGACCCGCGAAAGAATCCAGCAGCCTTTTATGAGGAAGTTGAGGGTGCAATCAGCTCTTGTACTATGACTCTGTCTGATATTGATTTGTTTTTTGGATTAATATTACCACCTGATATGTGGAGAACTGTGCGCAAAATAGATGATAATGCGACATTTGGAGCATTGTGGAAAGATTTAGAGCGGTTAGATGAAGATAGAGAACCTGCACAGAAACCGTGTCAGTTAATTTTAAATCTTCCGGCAGCTATATTAGTTAAGTTAAAGACGATCATTCCCCCTAAAAAGATAGATTGGACAGTGCTAGCGTCTTGCAAGCAAAAGGTAGATGAATCAGTTTCTGACTTCTTCACACGCTTTGAAGAAGCATTTCACGATTTTAGTGGCCAGTCATTGACAGATGACACAGGTAGGCATCTGTTTGTCGATAAATATGTCGCAAACCTTTTGCCAGGAATAGCTAGTCGCTTAAAGGCCAGTGAGAGTTCATGGACTACATCTTCTCCGGTTTCTCTTTTAACTATGGCCCAGTATTATGAGCGGCAAGAATTAGAAGCCAAAGGTAATGAGGACAAAAAGTCTAAAGAGTTGAAAACAAAGGTTATGTTGGCTCAAGCTTATGGTCCGCCTTCTAGAGATAATGATAGAGGTGGACGTGGATCTTATGGTTCGTCCTTTCCTTCCTCTGCCCGTTCGAATTTGTCTGTTGATCAGTGTGCGTACTGCAAAAAATTTGGACATTGGCTTTCTGATTGTCCAGTGCTGCGTGCTCAGCAGAATCTACGTGGTCGGGGACAAATGAGAAATCGTTCAGGATATCAAGGGCCTAGAGGAAGCGCGAATGATCGTGCTCGGTTTGATGCTAATACACGTGGGCAGAATGGGTTTAACACTTTTGATAGAAGGAACCAATATCAAATGTCTGACTATGTGCCCTCTGATTTTCAAGATTCTGCTTATGCATAGGATTGCCTAGGATGGGGTAAGGAATCAATTGAAGTTCCAGTAGATCAGAGGGGTCCCTATGTTACAGCACATGTTTTGGGTTCTACTGATCAGTTTCTGGTTGATACAGGAGCTACTCGTAGCGCCTTGTCTAAACAATTGGTTCCAAGGGCTCCCCTGTCTGGCTTAACCATTACATCGATAGGTTTCGATGGAACACCTTCCCTTAGCCCATTGTCACAACCACTTGCATTCAATGTTGATAAGTTTACTGCTCCATGTCCGTTTTTGCTTTCTCCAAACACACCAGACAATATTGTGGGTCTTGATATGCTTAAATATTTCAGGGCTACGATAAGGTGTTCTCCGGAAGGAGTACGGGTTATTTTGAATGACAACTACCCTATGATTGAGAGATCTTGTATTGTTAAAGAGGACATTGCACTAGCCTCACTCCCTAGTACTTTGTGGGCTACTTCGGACACTGATGTAGGGCAAATGGTTATTCCACCAGTACATATTAGTGTCAAGGAGGGCGCTTTATTGCCAAGACTGCCTCAGTATAAAATTTCTCGAGAAGGAGAAGAAGCACTCACACGTATTGTACATGATTTAATTAAGGTGGGGGTTGTGGAAGAAGTTCCTTACAATATTTGCAATAGTCCGATTCTTCCCATTTTGAAAAAAGATACTGACACTAGGATTTATAGATTTATTATCGATTTGAGAGAAGTCAACAAGATTGTAGTACCACAGTACCCTGTAGTCTCTGACATAACGACATTGCTTACCCTGGTCCCTCCAACAGCAACTACATTTTCTGTAATTGATCTGAAGAACGCTTTCTTCTCGATTCCTATTCATCCTGATAGCCGATATTTGTTCGGTTTCACTTTGAATAATAGATCATACAGATTTTGTAGAGTTCCTCAAGGCTATACTGAGAGTCCTAGTATTTACAGTCAAGCATTGAAGAGACAGCTTGATTCCTTTACCTTGCCTAAAGGAGTGGCTCTCATACAATATGTCGATGACATCTTGTTGGCAGCCGATACACCTGAGCAGTGTGAGAAATGCACTTTGTCTTTGCTTTCTTTTCTTGCTACACACCACCATAAAGTATCACGAAAGAAATTGCAATATTGTAGACCGAAGGTGACCTATTTAGGACACCTTCTGTCTAAGGAGGGCCGTGCACTGACACCAGATCGCATTCAAGCAATTTTAGACACCCCAGTACCTTCCACGCAGAAAGATGTCCGTGCATTCATTGGTCTGACTTCGTTTTGCAGGCAATGGATATTGGGTTTTTCACACATTGTTAAACCCTTGCTAGCACTTTTGACTAAAAACACTCCGATCCCCCTTCCATGGACAGATGAATGTCAAAATGCTTTTTGTCAGTTGAGACAAGCTCTTTGCTCTGCACCAGTGTTAGGCACACCAGATTACACGAAGGCTTTTACACTCTATGTACATGAGAAAGAAGGATGTGCATTGTCAGTTTTAGTACAGACACACGGGGACAAACAGCGTCCTTGCGCATACCTTTCTGCAGTTCTTGACCCTGTTGCTCGTGCATTACCTGGGTGCTTCCGTTCAGTTGCAGCGACGGCTGTGTCCATACGTCAGAGTGAAGGGATAGTTTTGTCACACAAACTGTTGGTGCTAGTACCCCATGCAGTAGATGCCCTTTTGAATCAGACTAAGACTCAGCACTTAACTAGTGCTCGTTTGACAGGATACGAATTGACACTGCTAGCACCTCATATTACCTTGAAGAGATGTGCGACACTGAACCCCGCCACTTTGTTGCCATATCCTGCGACTCAGTCTCAGTCAAAGGAGCCTCACGATTGTATATTCCTTACTGAGGAACAGACAAAGGGTCGCATCGATTTGCAAGATACGCCCCTTCCAGATGTAGATGGGGAACTGTGGGTTGATGGGTCCTGTTTGAAGTTACCAGATGGCACGACTTCAGCTGCTTATGCAATTACCACGCTTGAGACAGTAGTGGAAACAGCTCGCATACCTCAGAAGTCAGCTCAAGCAGCTGAACTAATAGCTTTGACACGAGCATGTGAGCTTAGCACTGACTTGTGTGTGAACATTTACACGGATAGCCGCTATGCTTTTGGAGTGGTTCATGATTTTGGCCTACTCTGGAAGGAAAGAGGCTTTCTTACATCCCATGGGATGCAGATAATGCACGGAGAGTTAGTGCATAATCTCTTGACTGCACTTACATACCCAAAGAAAGTTGCTATTATGAAGTGTAGCGCACACAAGAAAGTGACTGACAAAATAGGACAAGGCAATGCCTTTGCAGACCGCGTAGCCCGTGAGACTGCGATGCAGCGAAGCACTACACCCATGTACGTAGTGAAATCACAAGCTGAGCGTTGGCATGATGCTAGAGAGGAAGTATTGGATATACAGAGATCTGCTTCTGTGGAAGAGCTTGAGCAATGGTCTAAAGAAGGAATATTAGATGATGAGGGTTGTTGGCGTAACAAAGAAATGAATAAGTGGAAATTGCCTGCGGCCTATTTACAACCTATGGTTCAAATGGCACATGGGCTGGCACATGTTGGAGCTCTAGCAATAACTAAATTGCTTACACAAGTTTGGGAGCATCCTGAAATTGCTAGCACAGCCAAAAGGGTAGTACAGTCCTGTTTGATCTGTTGGCAGTATAATCCTGGAAAAGGGACACGAACTCCTACAGGAGGGTTTGCTACACCAACCGCACCTTTTGAAGTTTTGCAGATGGATTACATCCAACTCGAACGCTGCAATAATCTGAAATATGTCCTAGTGGTGGTATGTGCCTTTAGCAAATGGATAGAGGCATACCCTACGAAGGATAATACTGCTCTCACCACAGCAAAGGTGCTTCTAAAGGAGTTTTTCCCTAGATACGGTGTTTGTAAACTTTTGTGGAGTGACAATGGACCTCATTTTATTGGGCAAGTTGTTGAGCATGTCCTGAAAGGATTAGGGATCAAACAGAAATTCCATACAGTTTTCCACCCGCAATCAGCAGGATTGGTGGAAAGGTATAACGCTACTTTAAAATCAAAGTTGGCGAAAATACTGGCTTCCACGTCTCTAAAGTGGCCAGATGCCCTACCTTTGGCATTGTTGTCCATAAGATCGGTGCCACATTCACGATCAGGTCTTACCCCCTATGAGGTGGTGTTTGGAAGACCAATGAACATTTGGGGAATTCCTAAGCCACGCCCCATACATGATGTTCCTTGTGTTCTGATGAATGATTATTTGGCACAGTTAACTGACAGTTTGATTTCTATTCATCAACAGGTTCGAGAAGCTCTTCCTGACAGATCTACAGGTGAGGCCCACGAACTCCGTCCTGGTGACCATGTAATGGTCAAGGTCTTCGACAGATCGAACAGCTTGGAGCCAAGGTGGCGAGGACCAGAGCAGGTGCTCCTTGCGACAAGGACAGCAGTTCGAGTGACAAACAGAAAGAATTGGATCCACAGCACACACTGCAAACGCGTGTCGCCTGCCTTGGTGGAACCTGCTGTGTTGACCGACCATCGAGAGATTCTGGAGACGGAGAAAGGCCAAGCTATCTCACCTGACGAATCTGCGGAAGTCTTCCCGGACCACACGATCACTGGAGTATCCAGATATCAATTGAGACCGAGGAAAGGATCTGCAGTTTTGAAAAAGACTGGTTGAGCTACCGCCCTGGGTTAGTGAAACGGAGAGCCATTGTGGCAAGGGGAGGGGGATCAGCCCTGTATTAGTGTAGTGACACCCGCTTTGGCCCATGGTGAAGAAATCAGCGGCTGCCCAGGGAGAAGAGCTCCAACGACTGTTTTCAACAAGTTTTCAGAAAGATCAATCATTACTGCTGCTAAAATGACTAACAAAAGAGTCATTTATGCTGTAGGGTTTGTTGTTGCTATGGTGGCTATGGCAGCAATTACATGGTACATCGAGAAGGTGGCTCCTGTTCGACAGCTTTTTGTTGCCACTACGCCAGTACCCGTGGAACACCACTACTTTACTCTTCCTTACCATGAGCAAAAGCATCGACAATCTTACCTGAACAATACTTTTATCCAGATGTTGCACCATACTCACAATGCTACAAATACTACCAACTGTTGGGTGTGTGGGATGATACCTGCACATCAAAAGAAAGGAGGAACACCTTTTATTCCTCTTCCATTTTCTCACAATGGTTCTTGTCAAGCTTGGTATGCGCTCTTGTTTGCATATGGAAAGCCTTCAGTAGGTGGGATTATTTTTCAACTTAATAAAGTGTGTTATCAAAATAAAGAAGGTTATCCACAAGCCAAAGGGACTAAATGGGAATGGGAAGAGTATCAACCGGACAATATTTCAACACCATATGTTTTCACAAATGTGAGAATAATAAAGAACATTGGACCTTTTGTGATTTCTGTGACAAAAGCTAAAGCAGATTTGTGTATTTGTAGTGTTGGAAGAATTCCAGTGGGGAGGAGCGAGTGTACTGTAATCCTGACCATTGAAGGTGCCAATAAGAGCACTTTCACAGCCTCGCATAACACGTATTTTGTGTGCGGAAATAACGAATATTATCAATTACCTGTTGGGTGGTCAGGAATCTGTTATGTATCTTTTCTGTTGCCCCCTGTGTTTCTGGCACCTGCATTGTATCACCGTGATTTTAAACTGTACAATGACATTTCCAAAAACAGAAATAAGAGGACAATAAGTATGGATGAAGTTGACCAAACCGACACTACCCTACAACAATATGTTGATTTCAACTTGGGCTTATTTTTCTTTGTGGGTGCTGCATTAAACAGCAGGAAGATTAGGCGACTGACTCGTGTTGTGGAAGCTGTTACTAATCAGACAGCTATGGCACTTGGGAACATTACAGAGGAACTACAGATTGCAAGGATTGTAGCACTCCAGAATAGGATGGTGCTAGACGTGATTTTGGCTGATCGAGGTGGTGCATGTCGCATCATCGGTAGCAGCTGTTGTGTATTCATACCAGATCACTCACCTTCAGTATATGACCCAATATCAAAATTGCATAAGATTGCTGCAGAAATTCATCCAGAGACTGGAACTTGGACTTTTGCTGGATGGTTTTGGACTCTTGTTTCTGCTTGGGGCTGGAAGCTACTGACTATCCTGTGTGTAATAATTATAATATTTTTTACATGCTGTGTATGTATCCAATGTGGTCCAATGCTTTGCTCCATTTGCATTTCTGCTTGTATATCTGCCAGAGGGAACATTGCTGAAACAAAGGCCCAACAAATGTTGAATAAAGAGGTGGCCGAAATAATGTTAATAGATGTACGGGATGAATATCTAGATTACCCCAGATAAACGAATGTCTTCAGCCAATGCTGAAAGGGTCGTCTGTTGTAATTTGGCAGCATTTAAGTTAAGCATTAACTGAAGACAGCCTGTATTTAGAGGCTAAATTGTCCACTTTGTGGAATCCATTTTGTATTTCTGGCAGCCATTTTGGCTGCCATGTGCTACCATGTGCTCGCCATGTGCTCTGTCCTACCTTCCTGTCAACTGCTCTTGAAATCTGCCTAGAGACAAGTTATATTTAGTTCCTCTTGCTTTGCACATGCTCAGTTGAGCTTGCAGCTGTTCCGAGTTTATAAATGTCAGGATGTGTCTACTAAAAGTAGAAACTGTTAGCTCCACCCACTTGTCGACTGTGCATTCTCTGTATGACCTTATATGTACCTAAAACCAGCATTTGTGTTAGTACCGCCTTCATTTGAGCCCCTGTGTGGGTATAAAAGGACCAGGATCCTTCCATTCAGTGTGCTACTTCACGCATTACTGAAGGGTGATGTGTGAATGTTAGCTCCACCTCATGAGGTTTAATAAACTCTGTCTTTTCTATTTCCAGTTTCTGTGCCAACTTCTTCTTAAGTGTCTGAGGACTCTGTGCAGAGAAGGGAGAACCCCTAAGCACTGGTAGGCCTTGCTGAGGCTCACTACAACACTCCCGTGCTGATTTTGGCCCCAGGAACCCCATCCCTGGGGCCCACCCTGTAGTGTTGTTGCTCTGGTCCCACCCAGTGCACCCACTTTGTAAAAGTTAGGGACCACGGGGTAGCCTCAAGGTGCACGCAGTCCCTGCCTTTACACATAGGAAGCTGCTAACATGCAGCTCCCTGTGTGTAAAAGCAATTCTGCTCCGCTTTGGGTAAGCTAGAGCAGTTTCTGCTCTCGCTTACTCGAAGTGGAGCAGTGTTTGCTATGGCTTGGCGGGAGATAGCAAACTGCAATGTCCCGGAGGTGGGCACCCCGGGACATTGCAGGAGTTGGCCCTTGGGGGTGGCGGTCCCCAAGGCCATTATTGGCTCCAGAAGGAGGGCCACGCAGCCCCCTTCATTTTAATTATTTGCCCTGTGGAGGTGGTGGTCACCGGGGCTGTGGGGGGGGGTCTGCACTGCCCCCACATTCAAATATACAAAAGCCCCGGGGAGGTGACAGTCCAAGGGGATGCAGAGGGTTCGTGTGACCCGCTTTTTTTAAAAACTTAATGCCCCATGGAGGTGGCAGCCACTGGGGCTGCGGGGGTTCAGTGAAATTTAAGAAGCCGCAGGGAGGTGGCGGTCCCCAGGACAGCGGAGGAGGCCGTACAGGCCTTCCCTGCATTTTTAAAAACAACCAACCCTGGGGAGGTGGTGGTCCCTGGGGCATAATAAGCCCCAGGAGCGAGGGCTCCTGTGCCCTCCTCCATAATTTACAATGCCCCGAAACCTGGCCCACTACGGGGCCCATTGATAATGAAGCGCGGGAGGCCACGCTCTGTTTTATTTATTTTCGGCAGGATTCACGTACCCAGCGCGATTCCCTCCCAAGAGACCTAGGGGGTCGGTGTGTTTCTACCATGCGCCCTTTTCTTTTTTTTATGCTTATTTCAGTGACTCGGTTCAGCCGAGTCACAAGATGGCTGCCAACCCTTCCTTGTTTGAAGTGTCAACAGATCTCAACACAAGATTTGGAGGGATTTTGGATCCACCGCGTCCCTATATATACAACTGGAAATTTCTTTAAATAACTCTTAAACAACTGAATTAATTTACACTATTTAACAAAAAGGGTACTTTCTGACCAACAGCTATGTTTCTGTCAAATTTGGTGTAATTCCGTTCAGCAGTTCCGGCTGTAGACGTGTCTAAAATTTCCTATGGAAATTAACATGAGGGAGTAAGTGGGACCACCCCCCTTTTTCTCACCCTCACTTGAGAGATCACCCCAAAATTTTCAAGACAGCAGCTGAAGAGACTGGCAAACTAATTTTGAAAATTTTGCGAGGATTCGTCAAACAACACCAAAGTTATTGGCAAATGAATAAACGCTCTTCCTATGGAAACTAGGTCCTAACTATAACTACCTACTGGTGACCCTATATATATGTATATATATAATTCTTTTTTAAATGAACAAAACTACTGAACGGATTTACACCATATCACAAAAAGCACAATCTGCGGACCAAGATTTAGCTTTCTGCCATATTTGGTATAATTCCTTTCAGCAGTTTTTGAGGTAGCCCTTCCTAAAGAAGTCTATGCAAAATGTATGGGGATTTCGCGATTTTGGGACCCCCCATTTTTCACGGTCCCTGCTTGATGGATCACCCCAAAACGTTCCTTGCACAAACTCGTCAAAAACTTTTCGCTTTCTGAAAATTTTCACGGAGATTTATCAAATGGTTCAAAGTTATTAGCTACACAAAAATGTTTTTCCTATAGAACAGCTGACCTAACTCCAGTGGTCACTTCATAGAAAGGGAGTCATAACGGATGCCAAGCTCATGGTGGGAGCATCAATGTGTGGGTATGGATACCCGCTCATAATATCTTTAGATTATCCAACAGCAGAAAAGCTGGGAGGAAAGCAAGCCGACAACAAAGCAGGTGACTCTTCGAAGTATCTTATTTTCAGGAAGGTGGAGTGAGGTGTTTCACTCAGGAAAGTCTTGTTTACAGTGCTGTTGGAGAGTCTAATAAACACTTCCCACTGGGGCGTCTGCCGTCTTACATGAATTATTGGCTGTTGGTCAAATGACACTGAAAATGGAGTAATTGATGACTTTTTCCTTTTGCAAATAATTAAAGATTAAAAAATAAGGATAACAGTTTAACTCATTCACTGTCTCAACTACCCTAAGATCACTTATCACCGTCATTCAGTTTACTCAGGACAAGCTTTTGTTGGTCATTTTGGAAGTCTAAAGAGGCAGTGGGTGAGAAAAAAATCCTGAGAGAATGACTGTCACATTTCACGCCCAGGATCATCATTATGCACAATTGCAACCACACCTGCTTTATAAACATATATATTTCGTCCTGTTTCGGTGTGTCTCTTATCTTCTGATTATTATTAATTGCTATTAGTGCAGTTAGGCATAATTACATCTCCTTGTTCTTTGACATAAAAAGCCAAATACTTGCCAGCAAATATTTATAATTTACGCATGGAAGCATTTAAGAAACTTGTCCGCAAATATAAACCAGTATGTAAGTTTATAAAGTAAGTATTTCTCAGAGCTATCGATGGGTAAAACTCTGCACGCCTTAGAGTGCTGGATTTAAGCTGTAAAACTATTACTTATTCATTTGAAGCACATTGAAAACTTCTTCCTACCAGGTGCAACATGACTAAGAGGTGCTTGAAAATGGGTGATTATCCTTGCCAAAAAGCGTTGTTGGCAAGTATAGCTACTGATGCTTCATCACGGCTGCATTATTCTCCTGAGGTATATTCATCTCTCATTCTGCTCATGCTACGTGGTATTTTGATGCCAGATATTTTACTTTCCTGTGACTACTCTTGCCTACAGTACAGGGTGTATTTGTGTGTCTGTGTCAGTGAAGCAAGTCATCCTCTTGTTCCATTCTACAAACGCATGTATATGTATTAAAGAAGTTACATACAGCATGTTGATTGTATGTGTGTGTGTGTGTGTGTGCATGTGTGTATATATATGCATATGCATACAATCATATATAGTTATATTTAGTACCTAGTTAGCATAGGGAATTGAGTTTTTGGTTTGTTAATAACTTTGGTGCCGTTCCTTGAACGTTTTGGAATGAATCATCAAGTGGGGGCCTAGAAAAAAGGGGTGCCCCACAATGCAATTTGCCCATGAAATTTCCCTAGGGATTTTTTAGCAGCACTCAGCCCACACAGCTGAACGGAATGACACCAAATTTGGTAGAAAGCTAGATCTTGATCTTGATTTGGTGTAATTCCATTCAGTAGCTTTCAAGAAAAGAAAGTTCAAAATATTTATTTATCTGAATGGTTGGGTTCGTGGGATGTTCATGAGAGTCCCATGATCACACAACTTCGCATAATAGAGCAATCTGATTAGCTGATTAGCGGAGAGGGCCAATTTTTCAGTCATGCGCCTCGCTTCTGCACAAGCGAAAAGGTCCCTTAAGTCCAGCAAGTCTTATGGGCTGGCCTCAACATGAAGAGAAATGCTGCAGCCACCATTTCAGGACACATGGACCTGGTCCCCGTGTCCCTAAAAAAAGATTTTTTATAAAGGTGCACAGTACAGATACACTGACTCCCGGGGCCTTGTATGGGATGGGAGGTCCAAGAGGGACCCCCCACGGCCAAATTAAAGTATATAAGAATGGGGGGATTTCCATGTTCCCACGGGACTCTCACAGGAGTCAGCGGGGCTTCTCTACTCCCACAAGAGTCCCTCTGGAGTACAGGGAGTGCGCTTGCTCCTGCAAGAGTTTTACGAGATCGTAAAAGCATTTAAAAAAAGCAGGCCTTGAGTGTCTGTTGGGGGTTGGATGTGTATGGGCAGTTGGCCATGCCAAAGGCCATGCATGGTGGGGGTTTTGGCTCACCGTTGGGGGTTGGACTCAGGGCCTTGCTGCTGGCCAGGCCCTGCATCCAACCCCACATTGTGGCAGGCCAAAGGCCATGTGCGGCAGGCTTGGCTGCAGGGCCTGGCAGAAGGTTGTGTGCCATGGGGGGACCGTGGGGGTTGGCATTATGTATGGTAATAAAATATTACTTTACCTTAAAAAAAACAGAAGGTCACTGCAAAAACCAAAGGGTAAAGTGATATTATAGTTAATTATGGTAGTAATATCTTACTTTTCATTAAAAAAACAACTCAGAAATTCACTTAAAAAATTAAAGGTTAAAGTGATAGTTAGGTGACAATGTCAGTTTAAATGTTTCGTTGTAAACTAAAAAAAGAAATGAACTTCACCATTTATAATTATTTCAGGTCATTATAACACACGCCCTTGCCATGCTCTTCTTATGACCTCACATATTGCAACATTCATGACATGTTCTGTAACATCATCGATAACATCACTGATGGCAACTGAAATGACATAATTCATGACAACACTGTGCATGGTGAGGGCGCGACTTATAATTACGTGAAATAACTATAACTTGTAAATTTCAGTGGTGGTATATTTTGTTTTTGAAATGTTACGTTAAAACTGCCATTGTCACCTAAATATAACGTCCTTAACCTTTGCTTATTCAGAATATATATATATATATATATATATATATATATATATATATACACAGAACAAAAAACAATAATTAGCATTATGTATGTATATTCACTGAAAAAAACCCAAAGGTTACAGGGACATTATAGTTAGGCTTACATTTCACTCATGCAAAACCAGAGAAATTCTGTAGTTATAGTTAGCTGAGCTAACTATTGTTCGTGCCGCAGCAATGCACTGCTTCTGACCTCACATATTACATCACTCATGACATGGTCAGTGACATCACTGATGACATCTCAAATTACATCACTGATTTTCCATTTTCACAATGATGGCGGGCACCGCTATGATGTCGGTAGCCGCAATCACCTCAAATACATTGCGAAATGACAAAACAAAAGCAGACATTCAATAGCCACAACCACATACAAAACTTAAAACTTCAAAATAGATTATAAGCAACACGCTAAACACATTACTATCTAAAAGACTCTATAATAGCTTATATAACTCCCTTAATACCTCTATAACACAGTGTATAACTCTTTTAGTGGAACCTGTGACTGCATACATCACTTTATCAGTATGTCTCTCATTCACTGTATAAGTGTTTCAGTGGATTTGTGAGACGGTGCATCAGCCTATGAATGGTTCTGTAACAAACTGCGTGACTGTCTCAGTGCATCTATGACTGGGTGAATCAGTGTCTCAATGGGTCTGTGATTGGTTGCATGAGTCTCTCAGTCGATCTGTGAGTAGGTGCATGAGTGCCTTTGTGCATTTGAAAGTAAGTATATGACTGTCTGGCTGAATCTGTGAGTGGATACATGAGTGTCTAAGTGGGTGTCTGAGTGGGTGAGTGGGTGCATGACTGTCTGAGTGGGTCTGTGAGTGAGTGCATGAGTCTCTCAGTGGGTCAATGACTGGGAGCGCGAGTGTCTAAGTGGTTATGTGAGTAAGTGCATGGGTCTCTGAGTAGGACTGTGAGTGGTTCCGTGAGTCTCTGAGTATATCAGTGACTGGGTGCATAAGTCTCTGAGTGGGTCTGTGAGTGGGTGTATGAGTGTCTGAGTGGATCTGTGAGTAGGTATTTGAGTGTCTCAAAGGGTCCGTGAGCAAGAGCATAAATCTCTGAGTGGGTGAGCAAATGAGTGCATGTATGATTGTCTGAGTGGGACTGTGACTGGGAGGGCGAGTGTATGGGTGGGTCTCTGAGTAGATGCATGAGTCTTTGAGTGGGTGAGTGTTTTGGGTGCATGTAAATCTGAGTGAGTCTGTGAGTGGGCGTGTGAGTCTCAGTGTACGAGTGAGTGACTGAGTGCATAAGTATCTAAGAGGGTCTGTGACTGAGTGTGTAAGTGACTGTATGGGTGTTTGAGTGGGTGTAGGAGTATCTGAGTCAATCTGTGAGTGAGTGCATGAGTGCCTAGGTGGGTCTCTGAGAGGGTGTAAGACTCTCTAAGTGGGTATGAGACTGTGCGCATAAGTCTATGAATGGGTCTCTAAGTAGGTGCATAAGTCTCTGAGTGGATCTGTACATGGGTGCATCACTCTCCAAGTGAGTCTGTAAGTGGGTGCATGAGTACCTGAATGGGTATGTGAGTGAATGCATGAGTATCTGACTAGGTATGTGACTAGATGTAAAAGTGTGTGAATGGGTATGTGAATGGGTGTATAAGTGTCTGAGTGAGTTTGAGAGTGCGTACATGAGTCTTTGACAGTGACCAGCGAGGGTGTGTACATAGATATAGATACTTTTGTTTTATATTTCCATAAATATTCACGAAGATGTTGCAATAGTCATGACGGCCCCGCGATAGTACACAGGGGGCCAATGGGAATCGATGTGCCCTCTGAACCTCGGCATCCCAGTTCCAAAGGGCTAAGTCAGGGAATGCCCCCTTCAGAAGGGTTACTACAAACGCCATTACGTCTCCTCCCTCAATGTTTTCTGCCAGTCTCAAAACTCTGATGTTATTCCTTCTCTGTCTATTCTCAAAATCTTCAAGCTTCCACTGCAAATCCTCAGTTAACTTCTCCTGTGATTCCTTAAAGGCCTGCCATTTGCTAACCTCGTCCTCGAGTCTACCAGTTCTTTCCTCTACATAGGTGACCCGGTCTGCCATGTCCTCATATAGTTTATTAACTTTACGCAGCGAGCCCTGGAGTTTTTTAGTTGCTTGTTGCGCCCTACGACTCTCCAGCCTGGCCTCCCCCTGCATCTGCTTTAACGTGGAATACACTAGATCCATTGAGGGAGCCGAGGCCGTTTCGGTTGGACTGGTAGGCCCTCCATGTTCAGGCATTATTCCATCTTCCTGATAGAGCTGACTAGTGGCCGAGTAATCCCACTTGAGCTTTTGCGCTGTTGCTGTATCCATTTTGGAAGGGCTCACTCTGGACTTGGACTTGGACCTGCGCTTAAGGAAAGCAGTCTTTTGAGCGCCTGGTGCTCTCTGAACTGAGGCGGACTCTGCAGAGTCAGACCCATCGGATGAATTGCCATCACTGGAAAGCGATAAGTCAGTGTCATCATTAAGAGAGTAGAAACAATACCCTTCTGGGGAGCCAGCGGTCGTTTTAGTACGATTAGGCCCCTGTACTTGTTCCATTGCCTTCCCTAAGGGTGCATTTTCCATGAGGGGCTCTGGAACAGTCGACACCCGGTCGTTACCCTTTTTCTCTGTTTCCCCATTGCTTACCATAGTTGGGCGCTGATCACTTGCTGGCAGCTCACTGTTTAAGCTACAGTCTGTCAATTCCTGTTGCCCTGCCAGGATCCGAGCGTCCAGCCCATCCTCTTTCTCTTCACTCGCCTCCCCTTGCCTGACAACCAGCCCGGAATGAGGCTGCAACAATGTATTCTCACCAAGAGGAGTCACCGCAGTCTCGGGAGCTTCCCCTGCACCGATCTCTACCTGATCATAGGGTCCGGATCTTGCTGCGCCCGCCGGTATCGCTGCCAGCAAGGTCTCCGTCAGAGTGGGCTGTCGAAAGGTGCTCTCCTGAGCCTTACTCCTTCCTTCGATGCCATCCCTCTGCTTCCCGCCATTGCTGCCAACGCCGCCGCCGCTGAACTCCTCTGCTTTCTTCGGTGGTGCTCGTCGGGGCTGCACTGATCCTCGCCCAGCCGCGGCTGGAGGTGCGGAGGTGGCTGATTCCCATTGACCCAAAAGAGATGGTACGCCGCTGGGGACCGCCCCAGGGCTATCCTAGTGTACATCGGCAATTTTCTCCTTCGGCAGGCAATTATAGACAAAGCAAGACCAGATGCCAGACGAACATTCGAGGGCAATACATTCTTCGCCCGTCCTGATTTCTGTCACGCCACGGTCGAAAGGAGATGGAGGCTCAGACAGTTGATAACCCCTTTCCAGGGGATCGGCTGGGAAGCCTATTTATTGTACCCTGCCCGGCTCAAAGTCATTCTCAATGGCCGAGTTCAAATGTTTTTTTCAGAGATTAAGGCACAAGCATTTCTGACTGAGCTACAAGATAAGAAGGGGAAAGATGGAGGGTCTGAACGCTCTGTTCTTGTGCAATGCTATAATATGAACGACCTCATGGGCAATTATAGTTTTAGGGTTCTCTACCGGTCATATATGATTTAGTGTTTTAAACGTCTGTATATCTGCTTGATGGGTAGGTGAATAGCTTACTAGGGTATCTCACATAGAGCACGGTGGTGTATTAGGGGGAGTAAGGGGGGGGCCGCTGCGACTCAAGCTATGGGCCTCGGCTACCTCACATAGGTCATGCTTGACCTATTTGCCCGTGAGGGGGGAGGAGGGTGGTCTGGGGGGGTCCTGAGGGCTGGGGGGGTTTTTGGGGTGGCAGGGAGGGAGGGGGCACGGCACAGCACAGTGCGGTATCTGAGACATACGGTGAGACATACGGTGAGCAATGAAGTAACGAAAAACAAGGAAAGGGAAAGTTTAGGAATGAAGCTAGGAAATTTGAAATTAAACTTAAAGGATAACTGGGTTGGACAGATGCTTGATGTGCACTAATGTGTCTATGAATTGCCTCAATTAATGTCTGTGGCTTAAATGATCAGGCTAAAAGACAACGGGGTGCAGTGATCTTGAGAACAATGCGTTTAGATTTTCTGTGTCTTCAAGAGACCCATATAGAGGGCACAAGAGGCAGTCTAATGGAACAGCTAGGTTTCCGTCTCATTGCGAATACTAGGCAGGGTACTAAGACTAGAGGGGTCGCCATACTTTCCCGACGAAGCGATATAATAATTAAGAGGAAGCTAGAAGACAAATGGGGTAGATGGGCTCTGGTGGAGTGTATGATACTGGGTGAGACGTTTACTATCTGTTCAGTGTATGGCTCAACCGGGGATGACCCTGATCCCTTTGAATTTCTAGATCTGGAGTTAGCCTTCTGGCCTACACCAGTCATTATGTGTGGAGACTTTAACATAAATGTTTTGGGTGGACTTTGGACGGAGACTGGGGATAGGTATGTGGGTCGGAAGAAAAAGGTTTTTCGAGCAATCTCTAGTTTAGTCCAGAATAACTCACTTGCGGATGTGTGGGCACGATTGAAGCCTGATGATCCTGGCAGTACATATTTTTCGGCTCCGCACAAGTTAGTCGTTAGACTTGATTACTTTTTTGTATCTAATTTATTAATCTCTAGATGCAGGATCGAGAAGTTTCCCGGATCATCTCAGATCATAATCCTTTAGTGCTAACGGTGGATATAGTAGGGGGGGGAAGACCTGAGCGGGTATGGACCTTCGAGAGAGGGCTGCTGAAAGATCCAGGATGTGTACACCATATGAAGGAATGGACTGTGGGCTTTTCGGATATCAATAGAAGAAGTACCAGCCCAGGGGTAGTCTGGGACGCGTTCAAAGCTGGGGTACGCGGGGAGACACTGAGCTATAGTCTGCATAGACAGAAATGAGAGACACAGTTAGTGAAAAGGTTATGTAAGGTAATAATGGAAATAGAGGAGAAGTTGAATGTGGCAATTACCATGGGTACATCACTTGATGATGCTCTGCTCAGATTGGCTCTAGCTAAATCTGAAGCTCAGGATGCTACAGCTACCAAGGCAGCAGCAACTTTCCTCGCAAGAAAGGAGCAATGTTATGAGCTCAGTGAACGGGTTGGGCATACACTAGCAGTGCGCTTGAGACAGAAAAATGCAGCTGGGGAGATTAGGGACATATTGGATGGAAATGGGAATATAGTTGATGATCCAGTAGGGATCCGAGAGATATTTAGGCATTTCTACGGAAAATTATACAACGAAGAGCAGGCAAGGGATCCTCTTGCAATCCAAAGGTATCTTAGTGAAATTCTTATACAATCTATCACCGATGAAGATAGGGAGGCACTGGAAACTCCACTGACTGCGGAAGAGATCTACGGTGCTTTAGGCAGCGTCCCTTCGGGCAAGGCAGCAGGGCACGATCAGATCCCTTTAGAATTTTATAAAACCTTCTTGGAGGTAATTGGACCCGATTTAGTTGATACGGCACTCCAAGCCCAATTAGGTAGTTCCGTTCCAGAGTCATGGGCAGGGGCAGATATGGTAGTCTTTCTGAAAAAGGGGAAACCACCCAGAGAACCAGGGTTGTACAGACCGATAACACTTATGAACTGTGACGCTAAAATCTTTTCTAAAACCCTGGCGACCAGGTTAAGCAATATAATTGGGAAGATGGTCAACCCTACTCAGCATGGGTTTATTCCAGGGAGAGGAACAACGCAGCATGTCCGCAGGGTTATAACCCTCTTTGACGCTGCTGAAGTCTCAGGGGATCCTATGGCGGTCATGCTAATGGATGCTGAAAAGGCATTTGACCTGGTCTCCTGGGACTATCTCTGGGCAGTTATGAAGCGGTTTGGTATTGGGAGTGGCTATGTTAGAGCAATTCAGGCTTTATATAAAGATCCAACAGCCCGACTTAGAGTGCACGGGGGATATACGGCATCTCTAGTAATCAAGTGCGGTACACAGCAGGGCTGTCCGTGTTCACCATTGCTTTTCGCGATATACATTGACCCCCTGATTCGAAAGCTGGAGGCAAATGGAGGCATTATCCCTATTAGATATCATGGGCTAGAATATAAAACCTTGGCATACACAGACGACATCGCACTGGTTACTCCAAACCCGGAAGACGCCCTAGCTGTAATTGAGACAGAAGCTCAAACATTTGGCCTCGTATCAGGGTACGCTTTAAACAGGTAAAAGACACAGATAGTCAAGAATATGGGGGCTGTGTTTGATGATACACGGGTAACTGACTCAGCTGTCTATCTGGGGATAAATATATCAGCAGATCTGGGGAAGACTGTAGAAAGAAACATTGAGCCAATAATCGTCAAAGCGAAAAAGGATTTCGATAGAATGCACAATCTTCATCTGTCACTAGTTGGGCGGTGCAATGTTATTAAACAAATTCCAGAGGTGATTGGAATGGCATTGATGCCCCTGTTGAATGCCGTTTTTACTTCTGGAGTATTTCCCAAAATTTGGAAGAAAGCCTCTGTTCTTCCTTTGTTGAAGAAACAGACTCTGGACCCTAAAGATCCCAACAACTACAGGCCGATCTCACGGCTCCCTTTCCCTGCCAAAATTTTGGAAAAGGCAATGAACATCCAACTCAGTGCATTTCTTCAGTCTAACAACTCTATGGACCCATCTCAAAATGGGTTCAGAGCACACCATAGCACTGAGCTGGCCCTGTTGAAATCCACGGAGGAGATTAGAGAGGCCGTAGACAGGGGAGGTAATGCCATACTGATTTTGCTGGGCCTGTCTGTGGCCTTCGACACGGTCCATCACAAAGTATTGATGGACCAGTTGTCTGACATCGGAGTTGAAGGTCAAGTTTGGAAACTCCTACAATCCTTCCTATCTGATAGGTCGCAAACCGTGGATTTGGATGGTAATACGTCCAAACCTTTTTCACTCCCATGTGGGGTGTCACAGGGCTCATCACTCAGCCCAACGCTCTTTAATATATATGTGGCACCACTGGCAGGAGTTATCAGGTCCTTTGGCTTCAAGCTCACCTCCTACGCTGACGACACGCAAATAGTGTTGTCATTGACTGAGGGAGGTGAAAAAGAAACAGGGGAACTCTTCCATGACTGCATGAGTGCAGTCTCGGGCTGGATGTCCTCTAATTGTTTAAAGCTGAATTCCAGCAAGACCGAGGTCATAAAGTTTGGGAACAATCCTCGTGTGTGGACACCTGAGTGGTGGCCGGAAGACCTTGGTTCTTGTCCCATACCCACAAGGAAAGCCAAAAACCTTGGGGTATTGGTAGACAATAAACTTACCATGGGCGATCAAATAAGCATGGTGATCTCAGCCTGTTTTCTGGTCCTAAGAATCATAAGAAAAATTAAGCTTTTTTTTACCGAGAGCAGTCTTAAAACAGTGGTAACGGCCCTTATAATGTCGCGCTTGGACTACTGCAACGGCCTATATCTTAATGTCCAAAAGCAACATATTAATCGGCTTCAACTATCCCAAAACGCAGCGGCCAGATTGCTCTCTGGAACGCCGAAATTTGTTTCCGTGAAAGAAGAACTTAAGAAATTGCACTGGCTCCCGGTAAAACAAAGAACTCGCTTTAAGGCATTATGTACCGTTTTTAAGGCCATCAATGGAGCTGGTCCTGAGTTCCTTAGGCGCAAATTCCAATGGTATGTCCCTGGAAGAATGCTACGGTCTACTGGAGCCAAACAAGTGCAAGTCCCCACATTTAAAAAAGTCAATTGGGGAGGCAGGAGTTTCATTATCTGTGCCTCTAGAGCTTGGAACGAGCTTCCTTTTCATCTTAGGAATACCCCGGATCTTCTCTCCTTTCGGAACGGCTTGAAGACATGGCTCTTCTCTCAATAATATACACTCAATTCCCCCGGTAACCAGTACTTAGCGCCAGGACACCCCAGGGTAACCGTGCGCTCTACAAGTGCAATTAACATAACATAACAATGTGGTGAAAATGGTTTTTCTGCCAAAAATGTTGTATGTGTTCAGGGCTATTCCGCTTGAATTTGAGAGAAAATGGTTTACTGCACTGGAGCACAGGGTTAATAGGTTTATCTGGGCACATGGGAAAACTAGGAGGGCACTGCGATTTATGTCCTTGCCAAGGGAAAGAGGAGGATGGGCTGTTCCTGATTTTAAAATGTATCACTGGGCGGCAGCCTTTCAGTATATGAGTGGGCTAATTGGGGGAGACGCGACTGATCCCTGGGTCAAATCTGGATCAATCGAAATGTATACAATTTTGGTGGGAAAAGATGCTGAGAACTGTTTCTTGAAATTTACCGAGCCCAGTTATTTAAAAAAAAACTAGATTTAAGACCCTGATGACTGCATATAAGATCTGGACAGCATTCCGTAAAAAATTGGTCTTGGTAGACTAAATGGCTATACTCAACTCTTTAGAAACCCCACTTTTCCTGGGGACATTTTTTCAGACTCCACAATGGCGGAATGGGAAGTGTGTGGGATCCGGAGACTGGGGGACTTAATGGGGGCCCCATGGAATTCGGCAGTTTGTAGACATACAAAATAGTTATGGTATTAGCAAAAGAAATTTCTTTAAGTATCTTCAAATTCGTAGTTTTATAGGTGGGAAAAAGGGGGGGCGCTGTGGATTTAGTGAAAATAAAATTATAGATGTTATTAGAGAAGGGGAAGATTGTACTACCCGGAGGATATACGCTGAACTCTCTTTACTTAAATATGATGATCTGGAAAAGTATGAGAAGAAATGGGCAGATAAACTTGGCGTAGATCAGGATAGCTTTAAAGCTTCTTTAGAATTAGGCCAAACCTTTCTTTGCTCTGCAGGGCTCCAAGCTCAACAGTATAAAACAATTTTTTCCCTGTATTACACACCTGCAAGGATTGCACAATGGGGGGGCAGATGGGACCCAGGTGCCCTCGGTGTGATAGCACGGACGCTGAAATAATACACATGTTTGCGTCATGTCCTCACTTGCAAACTTTGAGGAATGCGATCGAACTATTTTTGGATAAAACACTGGAAATTAAAGTTTGTCTTACTCCATCTATAATTCTGCTAGGGATAAATAATGAGGATAGGCAAGATCCATCTCAATGCTTTCTTTTTTTGGCTATATCAGTATTGCGTATTTGTATTGCCACAGCCTGGCTGGATAAAGCAGCCCCAACGTTTCAGCAATGGCTTGCCAGGTTATTGTCTACATATAATCTCGAGAAGGGGATTTATGAGAGAAAGGGGAAAAAGGGGAAATTGCACGGTAAACGCATTTGGGGGCCCATTTATAGATGGAAGGAAAATCAGCAGTACTGACAGTCTTAACGTATAGCTTTGGTCTTTCTTTCGTTTTCTGTTTCTTTGAACAAGGTAAATGAATAAGGATGATTAATGATGCATTAACAATGTTTTTTTTGCAGATGCTCTTCTTTGGTTATCGTTTTTCTCCATCTGACATTGTATTGTGAAGTTTGTATATGTCTCAGATAATATCTGTACGGCTTTGGATAAGTTGCTGTGATAAATTAAAAACAAAATAAAAAAGGTACACAGGGGGCTGCGATGGCGGTCGTGGTTATGGCGTCGCCGTGAATATTGCGCGTGATTAAAAAAATCAATTTTGGACACATAACTTGTGTCACTAACACCCCCATTTCTCAAACATGGGGTCAGAGTACCTCCACACTGACCCCTTATGTTAGCTTTGACAGAACTGTTCCCAATCAACGGGAACAGTTCACAATCAATAAAATGGCAGTCGCAACTTTCTGTTCACATTGCATCCAGCCAATCACAGCATTCCCGTTGGCGCGTGCATTCGTGATTTACTGTGAAATCATCGCGATTTAACCGCGATCACTGCAAAACTGCCGCAAAATATCCACGGCCAGAGATATCACTATAATGTTTGGATTTAATTTCACAAAAACTACTTAACAGATTTGCACCAAATAACAAAAAGCACAATCTGCATAACAACATCTACCTTTCTGCCATATTTGGTGTAATTCTGTCCAGCAGTTCAGGCTGTTGGTTCGACAACGCATTCCTATGGGAATTAACATTACAAACGCACCCTTATTTTATTCCCTTATTTCTCAGTCCCCACTGCACGGACCCCCCCCCCCCCCCCAAACTTTCCATGACACACAGAACCCACTTTTTTGGGGAAAATTTCATGAAGATTGGTCAAAAGCGTCAAAGTTATAGGCAAGCAAAAAATGCTTTTCCTATGGAAACTAGGTCCTAATTATAACTATCTACTGGCGACTGCCAGTAGGTAATATTAATATATATTTATGTATATATATATATGTGGGTATATATATATATATATATATAAATATATATATATATATATACACATGCACAAATGCTTTGACAAAGACATATTACATCATTCATGACACCTCAAATGACATAATTGATGACATTACTGATGACATAATTTATTACATCACTGATGGCATCTCAAACGACATCATTTATGACATCAATGATATCATCACTGGGGGATGGGGTCCCTGGGGCCTTCAGAGGCTTGGGAGGGAAGCACATGGCCCCTCCATTTTTTTTTTAAAGAAATCGGTCTTGAGAATGGGGTACCCATGGCCTTTGAAGGCTTGAGGGGGCTGCTGCGTGGCCCCCTTCCCTTTTTTATGATGTTGGTCTGAGCGGATGGGGTCTTCAGGGCCTAACAAGGCTCAGGGACGGAGCTGTGCACCCCCTCACTTTAATTAATATACCCGGCCCCAGGGAATTAGGGTCCCCAGGGTATTTCAAGACTTGGGGAGGTGGCTGAGTGGCTACCTCTCATTTTTTACGATTTTGGTCTGAGGGATGGGGTCCCAAGGGCCTAACCAGGCTCGGGGGGGGCCTGTGCCCCCCATTTAATTAATATACCAGTCCCTGGGTGATGGGGTCCCCGAGGCCCAAAATAGGCTCAGGGAGGGGGCTCTACTCATGCCCCCTCTCCATATACTTAATAAAGAAAATGGTGGCTGCCATTTTTTTTTTTGCCATAATCCTGCTGTAGTCTCACGGGACTGTAGTAAAAGCTGCACATGTTTTTGTCCTGGGGAGCTCCCTCTGGGTACCTGCCACAGGATCTAGGGGACAGGGTATCCCTACCCTGCCCATATATATATATGGGCAGGGTAGGGCATTATCTTTCATGGGGGAAGTATAAGCCTCAATAACCTAGTTGTCGGGATTGGACACTATGATGGGTCATGAATTGCTAACTGTAAATCTCCTGATCCTGGGACTTAATGAAATGAAATAAAATAAAATATCACCGTCTCTCTCTGAGACTTACTCCAATATTCCGTGACAGGATTGCCCATTCAGGACAAAATTATGAAAGGACACGGGAGACTTTTTTCTAAACATACACTTTAGAATAGGCACACATCTCGGATATGAAATAGGATTGTAAATAATGATGAACTTTGAATTTTTGAATGAATTAATATTATTTCTCCTTGTGCCTACAACATGTCTATTAATTGTCACCCGTACTGTCCGATTTGATTTAATTAAATTTTATTTTACTCACTTATGGTTTATATTTTGCGTATGTTTACATAGAAAATCACGTTATAAGATGGCGGCCATTGAATTTGGTAATATACTGTGATTGAAGACCATCTTCTCTTTTTGTGAAGTACACGTGATACACTGTTTGATTAAAATGGCTCCATGTTACAACAGAAACTGACATAGAGGAAGGCGTAAAGCCGAAACGCGTCTGTCAGTGCAGGAGGTCTGCACAGTAAAGCACTTTGATAAGAACTTCTGTGTGTGCTCGCGTTTTGGCGTTTGGAATTTATCGCCTTTGTGGTTCCTGATATAGCGGTCCACCACCGCTGGAGTTTAGCACCCGGGACGGGTGGTGCGGCGGTGGTGAATTTTTTGTGCTGGAATATATATATATATATATATATATATATATTATCTAATAACGTTGGCGCCGGTTGACGAATCTTCGCGAAAGCTTCCAACTTGTTGGGGCGCTCCGGTCCGCTCCTACCCTGAAAGTCTCGGGGTGATACGTCAGCGGGGGCCGAGAAAAAGGGGGGTCCCAAAACGCGTTTTCCCCATTCATTTTTCCATAGGAACCTTTAGTCGCAGCTACAGCCCGAACTGCTGAACGGAATTACCCCAAATTTGGCAAAGAGGTAGCCCTTGGTTCAGACTGGTGCCTTTTGCTAAAATGGTGTAAATCCGTTCAGTAGTTCCTGAGAAATTCACAATTAAAATCACATATATATCTATGGGCGCGTCGGATCCGCGTACCCTCCCGATCACGAGCTGCATGCTAATTGGCTGTCAACACTCCAAATCAAGAAGTGTTGGCAGCCATTTTATCCCTCGGTAGAACCGAGGGACAGAAACAAGTGCGCAAAGCGCAAAGGGAGCAGGGTAGAAACACCCTGACCCCTAGGTCTGCTCAGGGGTCCCACAAGGACCCCATGGGCAGAAAAAAGCATTTTTTTAAAAAATCGGCGGGATGCGCTTAGGGTGCGCGGATCCCGCCGAGAAAAAAAAAGAAACAAGTGCGCAAAACGCACAAAGGGGGCAGGGTAGAAACACCCTAACCCCTAGGCCTGCTCAGGGGTCCCACAAGGACCCCCTGGGCAAAAAAGCATTTAAAAAAAAAAAAAATCGGCAGGATGAGCTCAGGGAGCGCGGATCCTGCCGAAAAGCAAAATCGAAGCGCGGTCTCCCGCGCTTCGATGTATTGCCCCGGGTGGGCCAAGTCCCGGGGGCATGCTGAGGGGTTTATTTTATGTATGGGGGCCTCTAAGGGCCCCCAAGCCCGGGGACCGCCACCCCGGGGCTTTATTAGAAAAAGTTGCGGGAGGGCTCTGAGCCCTCCCGCAGCCCGAGGACCACCACCTCCCGGGGCTTCTTTATTTATTAAATTAACCTGTGTGGGGGACTCCAGCCCCCACACGCCCCGAGGACCACCACCTCCCCGGGGCACTAACAAAATTGAAAATGGGGGTCCGTTTTGGACCCCCAAGCCCCGGGGACCACCACCTCCCGGGGCTTTGAGAATGTGGGGAGGGGGCCGCGCGGCCCCCTCCTGGAGCCAGTGATGGCCCTGGGGACCGCCACCCCCAGGGCCGGCTCCTGCAGTGTCCCGGGGTGCCTACCCCCGGGACACTGCTGTTGCAATGACAGGACGGGAGCCTCGCGGCTCCCGTCCTGTCATTACAAACTGCTTGAATTTTGGAAGCGAGAGCAGGAAAGCTGCTCTTGCTTCCAAAATTCAAAGCAGAGTACTTTCCACATGGGGAGCTGCATATTAGCAGCTCCCCATGTGAAAAGCAATGCCGCAGGAGCGGGGAGCCAGCAGGGTCCGTGGGGAGTTGGGGTCCCCCACGGACCCCAAAGGATAGGGCCAGCCCCGGGGGATGGGGTCCCCGGGGCCTAAGGAGGCCTTAGGAGGGGGCCAGGCAGCCCCCTCCATCAAATAAAAAAAAGGTGGCTATGGCCCGGGGGATGGGGTCCCCGGGTCGAGAGTGGCCACGGGAGGGGGCCCACGCGGTCCACTTCCCAGTCCTTTTTAATTTTATTTTTTTAAAAAGGGGGACAGGCCCTGGGGGATGGGGTCCCCAGGGCTCAAAAATTACTAAAAAGGGGGCCACACAGCCCCCTTTAAAAAAAATAAAAAAAATTTAAAAACGGCATCGCGAGGAGGCCACGCCCCTTCTTTGACAGCACTCTGCAAACGCGCCCCCTGGCGCGTTTGCAGATGAGGAACGAATTCCCCTTGAATACTGGGGTCCCTGGGGGCCAACTAGCCCACCAGGAACCTCCAGTATGCGCCAGGGGCTGCGTTGCACAGAGGTGGACAGAGGCCACGCCCCTTTTACACCTCTGTGCAACGCAGCTCTGTGGCGCTTAATGGAGGTAGCTGGTGGGCTAGTTGCACCCCAGGGACCCTCAGGATTCAAGGGGAGTTAATCCCCGACTTAAAATGCGCCACGGGCGCGTTTGCACAGTGGTGAAGGGAGGGCGGGGCCTGAGGTGACATGTGTGCAAACAGGCCCCATGGCGCGTTTTAAGATGGGGAATTAAATCCCCTTCAATCCTGAGGGTCCCTGGGGGCCAACTAGCCCAACAGGTACATTCAGAAAGCGCCACAGAGCTGCGTTGCAGAGAGGTGTAAAGGGGTGTGGCCTCTCTACACGTCTCTGCAACGCAGCCCCTGGCGCATACTGGAGGTTCCTGGTGGGCTAGTTGGCCCCTAGGGACCCTCATGATTCAAGGGGACTTAATCCCCCAACTTAAAAACGCGCCACAGGCGCGTTTGCACAGATGTCACCTCAGGCCCCGCCCCTCCCTTCACCATTGTGCAAATATTCCTCTAAAATCTGCCGAACTACGAATTCTGATTTACTCACCTGTTATCAGGAGAGACCTCAGTGCTGCATCTTTCAGCCCAGTACTAATCCTGAAAAGTAATTTTAACCGTACTTACCAGTAACTTAAATTTCCTTCCATAGGATATCATTGCCTGCTTTTTGCTGAAAAAGTTTCTAAGTGTTGATTTTTGAAACATACAAATATTCCTCTAAAATCAGCCGAAATACGAATTCCGATTTACTCACCTGTTATCAGGAGAGACCTCAGTGCTGCATCTTTCAGCCCAGTACTGATCCTCAAAAGTAATTTTAACCGTACTTACCAGTAACTTGAATTTCCTTCATAGGCTAACATTGACTGGTTTCACTTGGAAATTCTTCTAAGTGTGGAGTTTTGGAACTTTAAAATATTCCTCTAAAATCAGCCGAAATACGAATTCCGATTTACTCACCTGTTATCAGGAGAGACCTCAGTGCTGCATCTTTCAGCCCAGTACTGATCCTCAAAAGTAATTTTAACCGTACTTACCAGTAACTTGAATTTCCTTCATAGGCTAACATTGACTGGTTTCACTTGGAAATTCTTCTAAGTGTGGAGTTTTGGAACTTTATAATATTCCTCTAAAATCAACCAAAGTACGAATTCCAATTTACTCACCTGTTATCAGGAGAGAACCCAGTGCTGCATCTTTTAGCCCAGCACTGACCCTGAAAAGTAATTCTAACCGTACTTACCAGTAACTTGTATTTCCTTCCATAGGCTAACATTGACTGGTTTCACTTGGAAATTCTTCTAAGTGTGGAGTTTTGGAACTTTATAATATTCCTCTAAAATCAACCAAAGTACGAATTCCAATTTACTCACCTGTTATCAGGAGAGAACCCAGTGCTGCATCTTTTAGCCCAGCACTGACCCTGAAAAGTAATTCTAACCGTACTTACCAGTAACTTGTATTTCCTTCCATAGGAATCCATTGTCTGGTTTTCAGCAGAAAAGTTTCGAAGTGTCGATTTTCACAAACTACAAATATTCCTTAAAAATCGCCTGTATGACTTAAACGCATTCTTTCAACTGTTTACAGGAGATGCACCAGTGCTGGATCCAGGATCCAACACTGAGTAAGAAAAAGTAACGATAACAGTTTTTACCTGCTAAGTGAATTTCCTTCCATAGGATAACATTGGTGATTCTATGAGAAAAAGTTTCTAAGTGTCAACTTTTAAAATACAATAATATTCCTTAAAAATCACTACTGTAACCAAAACGCTTTTACTCAACTGTTTACAGGAGATGTCCCAGGACTGAATCTAGGATCCAGTCCTGTGGTTAGAAAAGTAATCCATAAAGTAACTAATTGCATTTAACTAGAAATTCACATTGAGCTGAATGTTGCATTGTGTTTGAAAATGTGTTGCCCATTGCAACAACTGTAACTACTGTACTTAAAAGTCTATTGCCTATGTGCAAAGTATTTAAACTAAAGTAATTCATTCTGAGAAAGTATTTTTGTAATGTATAATGTAATTACAATGTAATTTAAAAAATAAAATATGTAAAAAAAATTGTTTCTAAAAATGTAGTAAATCAGTATGAAAAAAATAAATATAACAATTAATACATTTAAAAATTGTCATTTACAAAACCTTTGAAATTCACTGAAAAAACCGTAGGTTTCAGACATGTTATAGTTAGGAATTAGCATTTAAAAAACCTTTGAAATTCACTGAAAAAACCATAGGTTTCAGACACGTTATAGTTAGAAATTAGCATTTAAAAAACCTTTGAAATTCACTGAAAAAACCATAGGTTTCAGGCACGTTATAGTTAGAAATTAGCATTTAAAAAACCTTAGAAATTCACTGAAAAAACCATAAGGTTTTAGGGACAGTTATAGTTAGTTGGACATTGCACTCGTACAAAACCCGTGAAATTCCCCGTTATAGTTAGTTCAGGTAACTATAACTCGCGCCCTCGCAATGCACTGCTGATGACGTCACATATTACATCACTCATGACATGGTCAGTGACATCACTGATGACATCACTGATGACATCTCAAATGACATCACTGATGACATCACTGATGACATCATCCATGTGAGAATTTAATGCATCTTCTCACACCCTAATATAAGTTTTGAAACACCCACTCTAAATTACAGACTGCCATTCTCAAAACGATACACACTCCAATACCAATAAGTACATACCCACTCACTGATTCTTAGGTCTACACACACACATCTACTCACTCACCCGTACAGTCACTCATACTTACGGTCACTCAGTACAGGACTATCATATGCACTCATACACCTATATAAACACTCACACAACGCAACTCATCCATAGAGGTACTCACACACCTAGTCAGTCATGCAAATAATTAATCACACTCCAATTTACTCACCTATACAGTTATACACACCAGCTCACTTACTCATAAAAATACTAGCACATTCTTACGCTCCTATGCAATCACTGATGCAAGTACACACTCATCCATATAGCCACTCTCACAATCACACACTCTCACTTATAGCCATTTATATACTCCAACCAACATATATACTGCCTTTCACATATGTAGTTACTCACACATGTACCACTGAGATATACATTCAATCACTAACACACCCATACACACACTCACCCACCCATACAGTCCATCACAGACGCACTCTTGAAACCATGCACCCAGTGAATCACCCACTCACACATCTATGCACAGAGTCACACACACCCCACCCACACAAACACTGAGGCACCCATACAGATACTCAGAGAACCAATCCATAACCCATATAGACACTCATTTAGCTAGTCAGAAACCCATGCAGTTGCTTACACAACAACAGACAGACGGATACAGACATTCACACAGTTTAGTCACTCACCCATGCATCCAGTAAGATACGTTTAATCACTCACTTATAGACTCAGTCACGCACCTACTAAATCATCCATTCAGGCGCTTCTACACCCACTCATTCTTCAATACGCCTTTCCCTATATATATTAAACATATTTAAACTTTACAGAAACACACAGTCACTGGATGATGTCATCAGTGATGTCATCAGTGATGTCATTTGAGATGTCATCAGTGATGTCATCAGTGATGTCACTGACCATGTCATGAGTGATGTAATATGTGACGTCATCAGCAGTGCATTGCGGGGCGCGAGTTATAGTTACCTGAACTAACTATAACGGGGGAATTTCACGGGTTTTGTACGAGTGCAATGTCCAACTAACTATAACTGTCCCTAAAACCTTATGGTTTTTCAGTGAATATATATATATATATATATATATATATATATACATATATCTATTTTTTATAATTCCAATCCCAATGAACACACTTCCCAATTGAAGTAGGCACGGACTACTTCAAGGCGCTTTAAGAATATTTATTGCCTTAGTCCATTAAATTATAACATGCAAAATGCATTGCCCCTGACGCGTTTCGACCATATTCATATGGCCTTGATCACATGACGCGCTGCGAATGGTGAAGTGCTATTTAACCCCTTACACCACGTGAGTTGCTTATACATAGAAATGGGCAACAGAGTATGATATTCATTGTGTACCATTCCGTCAATATTTTGTTTCTTGTGCGTAGTTGATGTTACCACCAATCTCCTTCCACAAATTCTTTTAAATAATTAAAACATTAATCACCAACGGAAGTATACATAAAATTGAAATTAATCACTGGATGGTGATACATTCAAATATACCAAACTCATAATCCAAAAGGTACGCTGAATGCCCAATGCATATACGTTTTATGTTCAGTTGCTTTTTCAAAAATGCTCCCCATCAATCCACATAAATATTTTACTGTTAACACAATTTGTTTTCTGTTGCAATTGTTTCTCTACTAAAACCATTATAAAGTGCTATGTGCTATTAAAGTGCCTAGATACATAAAAAAAGTGTTCATCTCAGGAGATTTAGCAGCTACTACATCTTGCAACAATACATGCTAATATCAGAATACCCAACATATTTTGACCATGATTACCTGAAGTACTGATCCTGTTATGTGTTGACCACTTGCCAAGTAACAATATCAGTATCACTAAACTCCAAACTTTCAGTTGTATGGATTTGTGCCTTGACCCTATCAGTTACTGGGTAACCATCATCCCAGGCCTGGTTCCCCCACATTATTGTGCAAATGCATATTCAAGGTTGGGTACCCCCCATTGGATTTGCCTTTATTGAATAAGGTGCTAGTGCTATTTATAAAGTGGCACGTGCAAGGTTCATAACTAGCAACATGTTAAACTCCAGGACTACACCCTGTGAGTTTGTACTTCAATAGTAATAACTGACTCAATGCTTATAAACTGGGCTTAACTTCTTTTCATAATTCTGATTAATTTTGACTTATACTGTAGGTACTGCTGTGATTTTAAAGTGACTCGTGCAATAAAGGAAATTTACAAAGAAATACTTATATAAAATTCATCATCATTAATGCAAACTCCTTGAGCCCCAGTGACTTCCTACCTGATACATCAAGCTATCCATTGAAATAAACAATCCCACATTCAAATAGATTATTAAAATTCTGCTGTTATAAAAAGTTATGTAAATCCTCACTCATATTGTGCCCATTTGGTATCTTGGACTCCAACTCTAAAATGAATCTAGATTCTAGCTGCCTTAACAATTTTTCCCTGTTATATATATATTTTTAAACTTCAGGACAGGGGGGCTAAGTTCCTGAGCCCTGTAATGGAAATATATTTCTCATCTTGCTGGCATTGAATCAGAGCACTCACTCCTGTGGGAGTCTGACTCCCAAGTGAGCAGATTGACCCAAGGGGAAAAAGCTCCCTGGGCCAATTGGAACACTCCATTTTTTTAAACATTTGGTTCGAGGGTCCTCAAACCCAACATAGGTAAACCTTAATATCTCAATAATTGGTGAATGAATTTACATCAAATCATTAAAAGCACAATCTTCAGCCAAGATCTAGCTTTCTGCCAAATTTGGTGTGTTTCTGTTCAGTAATTTTTTTCAGTAGCACTACCTAAAGAAATCTATGGAAAATGTATGGGGAAATTTAGTTTTATGGCCCCTCTTTTTTCTCATCCCCTGCTTGACGAATCACCCCAATACTTTCCAAAAAGGAGCAGAGGCGAATTTGCTTTTTTTTGGAAAGTTTTGTGAATCTTTGAAGATTCATCAAGCGGTGCCAAAGTTATTAACAAACAAAAAAATGCCTTGTCTATTGATAACCAATCGTAACTATAACTACTGAGATGTATATATATTTGGATGTTTCCATGAAGGTCCCATGAAAAGCTTCCCCAATCGGCCCTGGCACTGCCGGTGTGTGGCGGGGGCATGTGGATTTCCCAAAATAAACCCATACACTTGTACACCTGTTACCGATTAAGGTAGAATTATGCACTCCAAAGCTGCTGTGCAAGCCATGTTCTAATCAGCAAAATACCCTATGCGTGACAGCTGCACCTCAGTCTTCATCATGGTAATTTTATTTCAGAAAATACAGTCATGTAAAAATCCATATTTCATAAGAAACTGTGAAAATATTTCACAGATTTGTCATCGTAGTGAAGGCACCCAAAGCTTCTCTGCAGAGCTTTACTACTGTCAGGACTACAGGGGGGAGCAATTTATTCATCACATTCTCTTACACTATTATTTTCATTCAATTGAATTAGAAGCAACATTGTGAAATTTGCAGATTATGAAAATTATGGGCAAATGGGTAAATCTATAATTATGCTGTAAAAGCTGCAGGTATAGAATTACAACATCCACCGAATCATACTATTGTCCAATGATTTTTAAACAATTTATTCAAGAAAGTTAAACAAAACCTAAAGATTCAATTTTGTACCTGTGCCCATTGTTAGTTTCACTTTGAAGAAAACAGCTTTTTCAAGCTAACCAATCAAAATAACCATTTAATATGAAAATACATAATAAGAAACGTATGTAATATTATCATATATTGCCTTCTTGGAGTTCCGGTGACATTTAAGAATCATGGTTTATGACATCACCAGAACCCCTAGGTGCTATCCATGGACCATACCACAAAGTTACCCATTATGTGTTCTCTCTCTCTTTATGTCTCTGAAATTCACCTGCCATGATTTGCTCTTTGTAGTTTTTTTCCTATGCCATTTTGAAATATGTGTGTTGTTTAACATTTTCTGCATTGAGGGTGCGATAGGTTGTGCCACGTGTTGTATACCATAAATGGCGAATTTTGTGCATGTTTAAGCCAGAACCATAGCTCAGTTTTTATTTGTGTTATTTTCAGTCAATTTTTATATTTTTTAAAATAATGCACGATTTTCCCCACCAGCAGCTGCATGCAGCCAAAGGGACGTCCTCCAGCCAGGCTCTTCGCTCAACCTGCCATGCACACCCGAAGGTTGTGTATACTACGGCCTCTGCACAACCCACTGCAGGCAGTCCTCTTCCATTGTGCATGGCTGTGCACAATGAGTGTTGTTGTATATTTTTTTATTTTGTTTTTTCCTATTTATTAATATTTTTTTTAGCATTTTTGTGTAAAATGAATAATGGTAATGAAAATCGTAATTTTCTACATAATGTGGTGACTTTTTTCAGTAGCTTAAAATAACTGCACAGAATTTCGATGTTCTTAAAAATCACAATTTCCCCCATGGTGAACTTGTTTTTAGAGTTTTTATATCATCATTTTCCAGGAGGGTCCATCAAAATATTTTTCACAGTGCACAAATCGCAGTTTTCAAGATGGCAGGAAAAAAATGAAACCCTTTCATCAGCCAGTCACGTTTGAGAAAACTTCGAAATATAACCAACAGAATTTACGATTAACTGCGTTTCCACTTTAAAGCACAGTCATCAACTTTTCAAAATGCTTATATTTCAAAAACTGATGAACGAATTTTCACCAAACCAATGAAAGCATGCTTTCTGAGTAAATTTTTACTTTCACGCCAAGTGTGGTGTAAACCAATTCAGTGTTTTTTGCTGTAGACACCAGGTCAAAATTGGTATGCCAACTGAAATGGAGAAACACTTCTTTTATCATCCCCCTCAACTTGTTTTCCCCTTCACGAAGCGCACACATTTTGGCATGCTGTTCCATAGCTTGCTAAACTTTAACTTTGCTAAATTTCGTGCACTTCCACCATCCACTTGGTCAAAAGTAATAGGGAAGTCACAAAATACCCTTTCAATGGAAAGTGCATCAGAACCATAGAACCATAACTACACAATGGCAAAGTCCGAATAACAACTCTTAGTTAATGTTTAAGCCATACCCCGTTATAAATTGAAATTTTGCGATAATGACAAACCAGCAATGAACTTTCGAAGAATAGAGAAGAGTGGATAAGCATGACTATTAATGGTGAGTTTGTTCAAGATTTTCAAAGGAAACACTAAATGTGTGCTGGTAATTACATTCTTAAACTGTTAGCATGCTGAGTTAGAGGAAGAATGATCAAGTTGGCGACAGGGGTGTTGGGGGGTGGTGGCGGGGTATGGGTTGCGGCGGACGGACGTGGGGATGCCTAAAACAAAATTCCTGCTCAAAACTCAATGGAAGTGTTTTGCTTGCATATATTTATTGCACAGGGGTAACTTCTAAAGTTTATACTTGTATTTGCTGGACACTGTGGCCAAGTCTCTCTGTGTAATGCACACAAGGTATGGGTGTATGTACAATAAGTAATAAGCACAGTTACAGGGCATGCTCTTTATTTACATTATACTAGTCAGGCCTGCAATCATGACATGCTTTTACAGCAGCAAGGCCTTGTTGAGGCTGCGCCCTGTACATGCCTGTAATGCATCTCTAGGGTTAAGAGAGTGGTTGGTACTCGCCCTCTTAGCAAGCGATGGATGTGGATCTCGTTTAGTGCATCTGAGAACCTAAATGAAGGTCTGTGCGATATGAGAACAACAAAGTGGTATTAAACCCCAACATAAGGGGGTGTTATGAATAGGATGCAAAATCTCAGAAGCCTCAAAATGAGCGTAAAAATGAATCTCCAGGGACTCTTCATGACATCACAGTTAATGTGGCACATTATATAGCTCATTCAAAAAAAAAAAAAAAAAAAAATACACATATATATATATATATATATATATATATATATATATATGCACGGTGCAGATAACACTGGGCACTGGTTGGAATTAAAACGTTCAGGTTTTGTTCACCCTCAATGAATACAATATTAATTAACCGAAAGGACGACTTTTAAAGTTATGCACAGTGGCTGGGACAATCCTGAAGATGATGAAAGTCATATTTTATGTCCTCTAAGAAATCAGAGTTTTTATACACTTGCATCTTGTGCTAGAAAAGGACCCGAACATATGTTCCGATTGCTTCATTTTAATTCACTTGGCAATTTCTATTAATCTTATGGAGTAAAATCTGCGTTTTCTGAGCTGTTTGTCTAAAAAATTATAACATCCGTATTACTGAGCCTGTGACATTTAGCTGTGGGAGGAAGGCACACATTCTCACACAGGGATTTCTAGCTCTGTCCACACACCTTAACATGATTTCTTTAGATCAAAAGGTTAGCCGAGGAGTGACAGCCGCCTGCGATTGCATGGCTTTCCTCCTTTACAAGAGCACGTACTAGACTGTCTGAAGCACAAAGCATCCGAGCACATTAGTCTCTCTGTGAATAATAATATACAGCTCACATAATCCCCTTTTTTCATGGTATAGAAGGAACGGTTCCCTAGGACTTCATTTGTTTTGAAAGAAGCCTGCGCATCGGCCGTCGACGCGTCAGAATGCTTGCAAGGATTTCCAAGCCCTGCAGAAAATCGAGTATAGTCTTGCTCGCATTTCAGGTTTTTGCCATGGTGAATGAGATAAAAAGAATGTACTTTGTGACAGCTTTAGAGTCGTGATGATTCGTCCTACGGTAGGACTGGGACAATAAATAGTCCCGGGCACCAAACTTAAAGCGAATATGATACCAACAAAATGTGGCCCACATTTTCAAATCAATGCAGTTTCACACTTGTAAATACAAGCTGTATAGGTGGTATGCAAGCTAACTGGGATTGTATGCATTTATGCTTGCTGCAGGCAATATTTGTGGTAATGTCAGAGAAATGAACAGTCAAAAACATTGGCAAAGCTAATAGGTCTGGCGTTGGCTGCCACCCTTCTGGCAATTCTTGTTTTGTTTTGTCATTCTTTTTGCAAAACTTAATTGCTTAGGAATATGCTGGGCCATCAATCAAAAAAAATCATTTACTAGAATCAAAAAAGATTTTTTGGTCTAAAAATAAACACACACACATTACCACAGTACTCCCTGGCACTGACGGGAACTACTTTAAAAGTCAACCAGTAACTGGGGGCGTGGCCTAGGCTAGGTCTCAAGATGGCATGCCTCTCCTGAGCTCCCAATCCGGGGCTCTCGATTATGCCCAGTACCACAGTTAAATTGACATTGTGGAGGTAGTGAGCAGCCGTCGTAGCTGCTACCTCAGTTTGGGATTGAGAAGGCAGTGAGGCGAAACGCTACGGCAGATGCAGGCGGGACCCACCTGCAGAGAAGCCCAAGGCAGGAGGCTGGGTCTGAGCGCTCTTGCCAGGCCTCCTAATTAAATCAAGGCTGGGAGGCCTTCCCATCACTGCGCTAGACCAGAGCTGCCAGCAGCCTTCTTCCACGGCATACAGGGGTGGCTCTTAAGAGGACTTTTGAGGGCTACAAAATATACAGGGGGTGGAAAGGAAAACAAATGCTGCACCCATGAAATTATGTTATATTGCCCCCACTTCATCTGTTTTATCATCCCTACGATGCTGGTGCTCTTTGCAACCTTGCTTAATACAGCATGTCAACAGCTACGGGAGGCCATTGCATTATCACAGTACACACCCTTGAGGGCCCCATCAATTAAGGACATGCTAACTACTACTAAAACCACCATAAGTAGTGGCCCTACAGAAGCGCCTGATGAGGCTTCCTCAGGGGATGGCCCAGCCTTGGTCAATCTCTCCCTGCCTGCAATGATGGGGGATATCGAATCTCTCCTTCAGGAAATGAGGAAGGATATCACAGACATCCACAAAATGTTACAACGGCACTTACAGAGTTAGATCAGTCGGTAAAGGGAGCTGAATCTTGACTTGCCATGATAGAGGTGACAGTGGTACAGCGCGCCCAGGGACAGGATGTCCTTGTGAAGAAAGTTGGGGCACTTGAGTCCCGCCAATAGACCTTGGCTGACACAGTGGAGGACTATGAGAATCGATCTCGTCACAATAATGTATGGATCAGAGGCATAAGTGCTAACGTTTTGAATGCTGATCTGGAAAGCTATATGCAGGCTCTGTTCCACCATACCCTCCAGGACACTGAAGAAAAAGTCCTCATCCTTGATCGTACTCATCATGTCTTCTCTTCTTACCAACAACGGAATCTTTTCACACCAGATGTACTTAACAGAGTACCCTTCTATCAAGTCAAAAGCCGATTCTTTCGCTGTGATACCATTACACTCTATTAAGACTTTTCATTCCATATTCTGGCAAAACGACACGAATGTAAGAAACTTAAGGAAGTACTGTCATATTTTTGTGACAAGAAAATCCTCTAGCGGTGGGGATTCCCACTGCACCTCATTTCCACTATCGATAACAGGCAAGTTGATGCGCGGACACCAGATAAGGCTCGAGTTCTACTGACCCCCCTGGCCTATGATAGCAGAGATCCACTAGACATCCGGAGTTCTCCCAAAGTGACCAAATGGCAGTGAACTCCATTGACGAAAACCCATAGATCATCCAAGAGGATCACACAGTGGCGTGATCAAAGACTAGACTTGACCTTGGTGGACAGTGACTAACAAGCGGATAGACACTTTCCTCCCCTGAGGCCTGCTCCTGACGCAGAGGCCATGGTGCCAACAAACTGAACTAATCCTACACTAGGACTGGCTGTGTGAACACTCTAGCAACTCATGTGCTGGCCATGCTTTGACCTTCAAGACCTAGCTTCTATATCCTTTAATATGATGGTTAGGTGGACGAGAGGGGGCCCTGTGGTTACCTCAGGAGTTGCCCCCACTACACGGCTGATGGGCAACAACCAGCCACTATGTTCTGTTTACCTCTTTGTCTTGGGTTATGCTTTTTGTCATTGTTAAGATTTGGCTTCAGTACTGTTGTTTCTTATCACATGCACTGTTCCAGGGTGTGCACATTTCCCTTTGGCAGATGCAGCAAAGATGCTGGGCACCCTCAGTGGTGCACTGATGGTGCTTTTGCAAAGAGGGTTGATCCCTTCTTGCTGTTAGCAATGATAGGACACTGCCCCCTCACGCTTAAACGATGTCCCAAGTTAATATAGTCTCTCTGAATATCCAAGGACTAAATTCACAGATGAAGAGGGAAGCACTGCTGAAATGGCTTCACACTAAGGATGAGGCATGATACAGGAGACACATATCCTCTCGCCCAACACTAAGAGGCCCCACTCCTACTGGTTCCCACTTTGATTTCATGCGTCGAGCCCTACCAAGACCAGAGGAGTGTCCCTCATGTTCAAGCAGGCCCTGTCCATAACTGTAGACCAGACATACACAGATAGAGAGGGTAGGATGTTGAGTTTGAAAGCCTGAGTGGGCGCTTGTGCTATCATGCTCTTCTCCATATACTAACTCAATTATAATAAGGAGGAGTTATATAGCTCCCTGCTCTCGCTAATGGCAAACTTCACCAGAGGAGAACTAATTATGAGGGCATATTTTAAAACAGTTCTTAATTCCATCTTTGATCACTCAGTAGCATGATACAACACATACCCTGTACCCCCTATGCTGACTCAAGGTATACTAGACTTAAATCTGCTCGATATTTGGAGGGAAACCCACAGGGGAGAGGGACTATACTTTTTATTCTAATGTTCATAAGTCGTATAGGAGGATCGACTTCTTTCTAATATCCTCACCTCTCCGGCTTTGAATCATATCAGCTTCCATAGACACCCAGCCCCTGTCAAACCCTGCCCAAGGGTTTCTCCTATTCTCTAACCCAGAGTGCTATAGCCACACATGCCATTTACAATCAGCTCTAGATTGGCATCACCTCCCTTACACCAAATTCCGAGTGCTCTTTGAATAGGAGTTTTCCCCCACTCGTTTACAACATGTCATGTGAATGAAGCCCCAAGATCGCTTTTTACTCCTCCTGACACCACCTTATGCTACAGCTACTCTTTTGCGACATAGGGGCAAGATTAATTACTGCCAATCGGCCACTCCATGGGGCATATTATCAAGAAACGGCGTTAAAATTGTCGCCGCTTTAGCAGCAGAAAACTGCCGCTAAAGCGGCGATAATGGGCTTGATAATATGCCCTTGAGAATTCCAATAGAAGCCATGTTCTGGTGTCAACATGGGCTTCTATTGGAATTCTCAAGGGCATATTATCAAGCCCATTATCGCCACTCCTAGGGGACCTTTATAAGGATGGGGTCATGCTAGATAGGTCTACATGCAGGCAACGTTTTCAACTGACCGTTACAGACGAGTTCCCCCTTAACCAACTCCTCCACTGAGCGAACACACAGAAAGGGAAGGGCAATGGCAGCAGAACCAGGACACCCCTTAAACATCTTTTTGCCTAGGGGTGTGCAATGAGGGCCATCATCCATCTCTATGCGGCCCTGTGTAATCTCTCACAACTACATAAGCACTCGTACGAGATGAACTAGGAGCAGGTCTTGGGCACCACACTAACAGATGACACTTGGCATCTGCTTTGGTCGCGAGCAGCCTAGACTTCTATTTGTCTGCAGCATAAGGATCATTCATATAAAACCCTCACTAGATGGTATTTTATCCCGGTATGTCTCTATGCCATGTCTGGAATATCTGATCTCTGTTGGAGAGAGTTGTGTAACCCTGCTTCACTTGTATGCATTCCCTGCATACAAGGCAATCCATACAATTGAAGCAGTTTTGGGCGGCCGTGCTTCAGCAGATTTGCCAAATATAAAAGAAAGCGATAAGAAAAAAGAGAAAAAAGAAAGTGAGAAGGAAAGAAGGAATGAAAAAAAGCAAGAATGGAAGAAGGCAAGAGAAATAAAAGGAAAGAGAAGAAAATAAAGAAAGAGGGAAAGAAAGAAAGACCAAAGGCAAGTAAGAAAAGAAAGAAATAGAGTGAGAAGAAAGGAGAAAGGAAAAATAAGGAAGAGAAAGAAGGAAGGAACGAAAGAAAGGAAGACAAAGAAAATAAAGGAAGAAAAGAAGGAAAGGAGGGGAGAAAGAAAATGGAAAGAAAGAAGGAAAAGGAAAGAGAGAAAGAAAGAGGGAGAGGAAAGAGAAAAAAGAAAGTGAGCAGTCTGACCCTGATTCGTCGGTTTTGACCATACCTTTAATAACAGTGCACAAAGTTTTTCCTTTGGAGCTTCGTCTATTCATAACAAAACTATGACAAATTAGAAAAATTCTATTCAAGTAGGGCTTTCTCATGAAAATCAGCATTTTCTACCTAAGTTTAATTTGTGGTGATTCACTTGTGAGGGAAAGCTAAGCACAGTGCCAGGCATGTCAAACCTCTGAAGAGTGAAAAACGAGTTGCAGATGAGTGTAGTGTTGGGTGCACCCAACATGAGTGTATGAACGGTGTGAACTAACCCTGTGGTGCAGTGTTGCATATTCATAAGGTGAAATAAGATAATAAATAAAAGGGTCGGCCCAGCACCTGCTGGCATGCTAATGATTTAAGCATAGAAGCGTGTGTGACATTCATTCCTAGCGGGCCCCACCCCACAGGGGAGGTAGTTTACAACAAAGAAACTTGATCCCGATGTACATATAGTGCATTTCATTGAGAAATATTGTCAGGTTTGTAACACTTTGGGCTGCTCCTGCATTGACCACTTACTAGAGCAAGTTGTGCTCCTGCCTGATCCGAGATATTCCAACCTCGCAAATTGGTTTGTAGCCACTCACAAACCCATAAGGAAAGGCACACAGATAATAGTACCCCTTACTTTCAGAATGCTTGTTTTGGATGGAAATGTTTTAAACTGATAGGCTAAAATAATCTGGATTCACATGTGGTCAGTCTTCTGTGTCTTTTCTCCTGGTTAAAGTGTTGAGAACGTATTAGAATGATGCCTATGGGGTTTCTTTTGTATTTACTCTCCTTTTATTTCTGTCATTTATTCTGTTTGTTTTACTGGTTTGCTTTTATTGATAGTCAAGGAACCAGAACAAGATGGGTTCTATAACCTTTAGAAACAAACCTGGAATAGAGGCAAAGTGTCTGCAGAACGTGGCTTCTTTGAAAGACCAACACTTTGCGTCATCACAATCGAACACTCCAACTGTACAAACATGACTGAATGTCAAGTGCTTTGGATCTAGCCATTGCAAAATCAGTGTGAGGAGACAGTAAAATAAGTTGCCCATTTTGTGAAGCATTGCATTACACCTATAGATTTGGAGTGTGCTGTTTGCAAACTGCTGGCAACACAAACAATGTAGGCAGAATTTGGAGGAATTTATGCAGGAACACGTCACCCGGCAGCATGCCAATGCATACTTGCTAACAAACACCCAGGACACTGACGCAACTTTAATTATCAGATTTGTCAAGTTTTCAAAGGCAGAAATGCAATCACATTACTGTAATGGTATCACTAAGGTCTAAATATATAAGAGCATCATGAACACGACTTAGTGTGTAATCCACTAATGCTCAAAGAGCGAAGCAGGGAGCTCAGTAGAGAATCAACACAAATGACAACAGTATCACTCACTTCAGTCCCATTAGCAACTTATGCCACCCATAGCGAGGAGCAACAGAAGCAGGACCTGATAGTAACTCAGAGACAGCCCAAAGGTATCAAGTAAATAAAAGGAGATGATGGGACCTCATCAGCCAGGCTAGCTTGAATCCAGTGGCAAAGTGAGCAAGGGACCCACGTCTGGGCATACCCTGCCAACTTAGGGCAAACAAAGCAAACAAAAGGAGATGATGGACGGAGCGCTAAAACTTTTCAGACACTCACCCCCAGTCACAGATCTGGGTTGAATCCATCATCGTTCTTTAGCTCACTTCGCCACCCCAGTTCAGACACAGCTATATGCAAATCAGTCTTGACCCTGTGCCTCATGGGAACAGTCCAGCCCAAACTGCCAAGCCCTGTCTTCCCTGGACCGGAAACAAGCATCCTGGGACCGGTTTCGGGCTAACAGCCCTCATCAGCCAGGCTAGCTTGAATCCAGTGGCAAAGTGAGCAAGGGACCCACATCTGGGCATACCCTGCCAACTTAGGGCAAACAATGCAAACAAAAGGAGATGATGGACGGAGCTCTGAAACTTTTCAGACACTCAGCCCCAGTCACAGATCTGGGTTGAATCGATCATCGTTCTTTAGCTCACTTCGCCACCCCAGTTCAGACACAGCTATATGCAAATCAGTCTTGACCCTGTGCCTCATGGGAACAGTCCAGCCGGAACTGCCAAGCCATGTCTTCCCTGGACCGGAAACAAGCATCCTGGGACCGGTTTCGGACTAACAGCCCTCATCAGCCAGGCTAGCTTGAATCCAGTGGCAAAGTGAGCAAGGGACCCACATCTGGGCATACCCTGCCAACTTAGGGCAAACAAAGCAAACAAAAGGAGATGATGGACGGAGCTCTGAAACTTTTCAGACACTCAGCCCCAGTCACAGATCTGGGTTGAATCCATCATCGTTCTTTAGCTCACTTCGCCACCCCAGTTCAGACACAGCTATATGCAAATCAGTCTTGACCCTGTGCCTCATGGGAACAGTCCAGCCCGAACTGCAAAGCCATGTCTTCCCTGGACCGGAAACAAGCATCCTGGGACTGGTTTCGGGCTAGCAGCCCTCATCAGCCAGGCTAGCTTGAATCCAGTGGGAAAGTGAGCAAGGGACCAACGTCTGGGCATACCCTGCTAACTTAGGGCAAACAAAGCAAACAAAAGGAGATGATGGACGGAGCGCTGAAACTTTTCAGACACTCACCCCCAGTCACAGATCTGGGTTGAATCCATCATTGTTCTTTAGCTCACTTCGCCACCCCAGTTCAGGAACAGGGTCAAGACTGATTTGCATATGGCTGGGTCCAAACTGGGGTGGTGTGGTGAGCAAAAGAATGATGGATTTAACCCAGATCTCTTGACTAAGGGTGAATGTTTTGATTTGTTCTGCATTCTGTCCATCAATTGTTTCTTTTGCATTTGTCGCCCTAAGTGGGAAGGGTATGCCCAGACGTGGGTCCCGTGCTCACTACACCACTGGATTCAAGCTAGCCTGGCTGATGAAGGGTGATGCCCTGAAACCCGTCCCAGGATGCTTGTTTCCGGTCCAGGGAGGACCTGGCTTGGCAGTTCGGGCTGGACTGTTCCCACAAGAAACAGGGTCAAGACTGATTTGCATATGGCTGGGTCCAAACTGGGGTGGTGTGGTGAGCAAAAGAATGATGGATTTAACCCAGATCTCTTGACTGGGGGTGAATGTTTTGATTTGTTCTGCATTCAGTCCATCAATTGTTTCTTTTGCATTTGTCGCCCTAAGTGGGAAGGGTATACCCAGACGTGGGTCCCGTGCTCACTACACCACTGGATTCAAGTTAGCCTGGCTGATGAAGGGTGATGCCCTGAAACCGGTACCAGGATGCTTGTTTACGGTCCAGGGAGGACCTGGCTTGACAGTTCGGGCTGGACTGTTCCCACCAGAAACAGGGTCAAGACTGATTTGCATATGGCTGGGTCCAAACTGGGGTGGAGTGGTGAGCAAAAGAATGATGGATTTAACCCAGATCTCTTGACTGGGGGTGAATGTTTTGATTTGTTCTGCATTCCATCACTTTTTTCTTTTGCAAAGGTATCAAGTGGCACTTTACCGTACTCATCTAAACTTTGCAGAAAAGATTTTCCAGCACCTGGCTGGTTAAACACGTGTATCTTCCCAATATGGGCCTTTCTGCAGACAGACTGGAAGGTCCACTGAAGCTTGTAAGCCCTTAGCCACCAAAAGCAGATCTGATTTCCAGTAGCTCTTTCTTTCTTGCCAGGATTTTAAAACTCAATTGTGGGATTAAGAAGAGATGACTGCCCCTCTTTTCGAAACTCCTCTTACTTTACAAGTATAGTATGGTTGATCAGCAGAATTCGGGACAATCATGACAGTTCCACCTTCCCTCTCATCACCTCAGCCCCACCCATGGGCAGTTTATAGGGCGTGGGAACCGTTGGTAAAGTCTCTTTGTCATCCTGACCTAGCAAATTGTACCGTGTTGCCTCAGTTGCAGTCAGAAGAGTTTACTAATGGCTAAAACCAGGATGCACAGCACATGGACATTTGCACCTTGCAATTCATTTTCAAACATCTTAACCTTGGGGTCCATCTCAAGACACTACTAACCACACAGGCCACAAAGAGGGTTTTCTTGCCATGGACATCATTCTCCAAAGCTTTGATCTTAGTATCATCATCTGTCATCTGTCATCTCCTGTTCAATTTGAACCGTCTTAGTCAATAAGCCCTCAGCGTTGTGTTCCATGACCTCCACTGCTGGGTCAATGGTAGCAGATGGGTATGCCAACTCTTCGCTCAAGACATTCATGGACCTCAACAATATCCTCTATCTGCTACTCAGTTCTGCATCATCAGGGTGATCCTCATCCAATACGTTCTGGGTTCTCTTCTAACCTGAGCTTTGTATCGAAAGTCTTTCTTCTGTTTCTTCTCATCTGCCATGATCACGTTCAAGTGAAAGCGTAAGTGGCAGTTATACCCATCAGCAGAATGTAGTCCCTAAATATTAGAGGGTGGGAGGGTGGGAGGCGGGACCCCATTCACTTGGTCTGTCCCTCTCTTCTCCTCAAGGCACACCCCTGTGGGCTGACATGCTGAAAGTATTGTCCCTGATGCCACTGGACAGCTCCCACGACCCCAGGGCCATTATCTCTTCACTCACACCTCTCCAAACTCCTATAGGTGAACCAAGGCCAAGCAAAACCAAACTGCAGCACAGGGTCTGCCATAGCCCATCATCAAGGAGCATCCTCCTTCACTCCCATCCTCAATGAGCATCCTCTTTCACTCCCCTGTACAGTGCTATCCAGTACTGAGCCTCAGAAGACCTCAATCCTCTGGAAAAGCCATCATAGGTTCCTCTTGTAACCTGCCTAACCACACACACACAACTCTCTCAGGCAGGGAAGGGCTAGAGAATCGCCAGACTATCTGCAAGAGGGGCCTGTTCCATTGGTTCCGGTACAGGCACTTCATGGCCCACTAGTTCCGGGAACTCTGTGCTCTCTAGCCCATGTAACAACAGCCCAGGTAACCTGCATGGTGGACCTAATGGGACCTTCAAGGGCGCACTAAATCTTCACAGCTAGAGTGTCCCATGTCTGTTGTGTCCCCAATATGGAAGCTTCTTAACATAATGCGATCAAGTGTTACATTAGCAGTATAGTTTGTATTGTATTGTAATGGGGACTCTGTATAGCACTTCATACCCCTGAGAGGACCCCAAATTGCCTTAATTTTCATACATTTTTGTGAACACTTTCAGAGATGTGTGGTGAATGAGTGTTGGATATAGTATTTTTATGTGGATGATATAGTTTGAGGTGGGAGAGGTTTAAAACCTTGCTCCAAGCACTTTTTGGCGAGCAGCGCAGCGCATTCACATATGGTGTGGTGGAAAGTTTGAGAATAGGCGTAGACACTCATACCTACTTACTAATTTGCAAGCAGAAAATACTGCTTATGTCCACTCCTGGAAGTGCAAAACTACTATAGATTACTACATGGATTCAACCCAGTAGCAACAGAAGCCTAATCCATGGAGGCCCTGTTAAACTACCAGAGAAAACATTTGGAATCCACCAAGGAGCAACAGAATAACAACTGGTGGGCAACATTAAGACCATCTCAGACTACTATATAGAGCTGACCAATGGCCAACAGGACTTCACCATTTGGAGGTGATATTTTACCACCAAATGACTTGTTGCCATTCAGGAGTAGTGTTATAAAATGCCATAGAGCAAGTGATGGTCAGGGCACTGATGTCTGACAGGAAGAGATATGTGCCTTTGGATGATGCCTCTGTTACCACTCGCTCTGAGTCTGGGAATGCAAAAAATGCACCTGACGTCACAGGTAGGACATGACCAATTGTTAGCCATTCACATGGGAGTACAAGCCAAATGGGAAGGATGTGCATCAAGTGAGCTCTTCAAACCTTGAGGCTATTCGTAGTTATCATGAACTGGTGCCTCAGAATATTAGTACACTGCTTCAGGGAACATGCCACTTAGCAGGGCTTTTGTTAACTGTTGTCCATTTCGCATGAGAACTCTGTGGATCCTGATGTGGGCTTTGCTGCTCGGAACAATCTCCCAGCAGAGAGGAAGAGAGCGTAAGCCTGATACAGCCCCTAGCAGTGCTGTGTGCCTCTGATATAGGATACCATGGGTAGACAGAAGACCACCTGGAGTCAATACCGCTCGCCCTCACTGGAGCCCTGAGCTTCAGAGCGGCTGGTGAGTGGAGACCTGGTTCCTCCACCACATCAAGACACTGCCGCCAAACTGAACTCTATCCCACATGCCATCGAAACCTCGCACACGTCTGTTGAGGCCTGCATAGAGGAAATCCGAGTGGAATCCATGAAGTCCAATGTAAATTGGCCTCCAGGGTCACCGGCACTGAGCGCCACATCTCAGAGATGACACAGCGACTAGCAGGTCAAGAACAGACTACACGGGATCTCCTCAAATGAGTGCAAAGACTGGAATATCATGCAGAGGATACCGAGGGGAAGGGAGTGCCCGGCAGAATAACATCTGTGTGGTGGGTTTCCCAGAGGGTGCAGAAGGATCAAGACCAATGGCTGAGTTCCTAGAGGAGTGGGCAAAGACCTTCATGCCAGCCAACTCCCTCTCCTCATATTTCTCAATTGAAAGAGCACACTGGGTACCCACCCGCAGACTTCCATCTGGGACGTCCCCTCACATCCAGTGGTGGCAAATATTCTCCACTACAAAGACAGAGACGCTATCCTACAAGCGGCAAGACGCGCAGTGCTATTGGAATATGAAAATTGCTGAATATCGATATTCCCATGCTACATGGTGAAGACTCAACTGCATTGGTCTTCTTTTCTTACAGTGAAGTGCCGCCTCTGAGACTTGAATGTTCAGTACTCCCTACTATTTCAGCAAAGTTGAAGATAATACACGACCAACACACCCACTTCTTCACAAACCGAGTTCCGTCTGGTATTGGGTGGAAACTCACTTCGAGGGCAGCCGTCGCCCTCTGACAGACAATGCTAATCTACCTCAACCCAGCAAGCTCAGAGACAGGAGAAACAGATGGTGAGGCAGATCCGGAGGTGCTCCCAGGGTGCCCTCCCCTCATGCACTTTGACAAAGTCAACAATTAGCACTAGACGCAACGTTTGCCCTCTGACAATCCTCACCAACCCAGCATACTGACTCCAGCACTGCTGTAAGTGAGGACGACATGATCCAGGATGACCTGCAGCATGAAGGGCTATTGTCTGGCCCGGTAATAACACCACGGTCAGCCAAGTATCTACTTTAAAGCCGCACATTCATCCCATGGGCTCCATTACCACATGAGTGACCCAGTTTCCCCCTCCACCCAGTAATAGAGCACAGCCCCTAGCTGCCTAGGGGAACCCCTGGTGCCATACGGACAGGTGCTCCGCCCACTTGCACTATGACTTAAATTTCACATCTGGAGCCTCATACCCCATTGCTTCTTCACCTCAGGTGGAACTCTGCCATCACCCCTGTTCCATGCACTGGCTCATAGAGCAACGGTTTGGGCATGTGGCCCACGGCTACAGGCTCTGGTTTTGGTTACAGTATTGTTGTTCGCTACCTGTTGTTTTTCTTCCCACAGCACGAGCGACTTGTAGCCCCCTCTGTTGCAGACCGGAATGGGCCAGCAGAAAGGGTATCCGCTTTCAACCCCCACTTGATCCACCACACACGCCTGACTTTTCCCAATGGACACTACTGCACCATACGATTCCCTGCGCTAAATGTATGGGGGATGGATTCAGCATGCCGCCGCTACTCTTTATACGCATACATCAAAAGACAACAAGTGCACATCAGTTTTCTATAGGAGAGGAGACACATCTCACTAGTTGTGAACTTTAGTGTCTTAGCAGGCGATGGAGAGGTCGGTCCATGGAACAACATATTACACATATGCCCAGGGCGCGCTGCTCTGGATACACCCAGGTACTCTCTTTCAAACCAAAAACACAGTGATTGATAAGGAAGGCAGATATGTACTTGTTGAAGGCCGTTTAGAAGATGAGCGCATCCTAATTGGTTGTATATATGCCCCAAACTCAAAGCAGATTACATTTTGTACTCCTCTATCAGGAGTCCTAGTTCAATAGGTCGGTATCCCCTGGATACTGGGTGGCTATTACCACAATGTACTAGATGTCTCCTGTGACCATTCTCACCCCCACTCCCTCATGCATCAGCTCACCAACACTCCCATCAATTCTCCAGATGGACGCAGCAGTAGTCCCTTCTCGATACATGGAGAGCCCATAACCCACATCTACGCCTATACTCAGATTACTCGGTCCCACACAACCTATATGTCCGTTTGGACCATTTCATGTGCATCTAGGACCTAATCCCAAGGCTTTTCCATTCAGACTTCTTGGGGCGCATATTATCAGACCATGCCGCACATATAGCAGACATCGAGTGGTGCACTCCTCGTCCACATGTCCCTACTTAGAAGTTATCCAAAGATATGCTAGATGACCCAGTTTTTGTGATGCCCATTTAACTCACATAACCCAGTACTTTGAGGAAAGCAATGATACAGCCACCAGCCGCGCTGTTGAATTGGATTCCTTCAAGGTAGTCACTAGGGCCTTCTGCATTCAAAACATAGCCAGGGTTTGCATGGAGCTGACTAGGGCCCTCCGAGAAGCAGTAACCTCATTGGATAATTGTCCCCTCCCTGACAGATGTCAAGAAACAACAAGCTGGCTTGGCAGAATGCCTCCGCTGTTATAACTTTACAGAATACACAGCTCGAATACATGGTACGGGGGACAAACCTAGTCACTTGTTGGCATGACTTGCCCATCAGGAAACACACTCTTCTCCAATCACGGAAATCACTCCAGACACAGGCCCGATTTTGAGGTACCAATCACGGGAGACATCTAGTACATTGTGGTAATAACCACCCAGTATCCAGGGGATACCGACCTATTGAACTAGGACTCCTGATAGAGGAGTCCAAAATGTAATCTGCTCTGAGTTTGGGGCCAACCTTGGCGAAACACTTGAAAATATCGGAGCGAGCTACAAGAAACTGCATTTACCAGAATGTCAGGGGCGAACCTTGCCTGAGAGGTCAGCGGTGTGCTCCCACATCCTGTTGTCTATTTAAAGTACTCCCGTGAGTCATTGAGCTGACGAGCTCGTGGATGAAGCACCTGCGCGCCAGTGAGAGGTACCGGACCTGATATAATGTTTGGCAGCCTACTCAGCAAACCCCAAAATACAAGACTGTATTCTCTACTGATGACGGTTAATAAACCAGAAACACATGTCTAGAGATCAGCACTATCTGCGCCAACCTTGGTGAAACACTTGAAAATATCGGAGCGAGCTACAAGAAACTGCATTTACCAGAATGCCAGGGGCAAACCTTGCCTGAGAGGTCAGCGGTGTGCTCCCACATCCTGTTGTCTATTTAAAGTACTCCCGTGAGTCATTGAGCTGACGAGCTCGTGGATAAAGCACCTGCGCGCCAGTGAGAGGTACCGGACCTGATATAATGTTTGGCAGCCTACTCAGCAAACCCCAAAATACAAGACTGTATTCTCTACTGATGACGGTTAATAAACCAGAAACACGTGTCTAGAGATCAGCACTATCTGCGCCAACCTTGGCGAAACACTTGAAAATATCGGAGCGAGCTACAAGAAACTGCATTTACCAGAATGCCAGGGGCGAACCTTGCCTGAGAGGTCAGCGGTGTGCTCCCACATCCTGTTGTCTATTTAAAGTACTCCCGTGAGTCATTGAGCTGACGAGCTCGTGGATGAAGCACCTGCGCGCCAGTGAGAGGTACCGGACCTGATATAATGTTTGGCAGCCTACTCAGCAAACCCCAAAATACAAGACTGTATTCTCTACTGATGACGGTTAATAAACCAGAAACACGTGTCTAGAGATCAGCACTATCTGCGCCAACCTTGGCGAAACACTTGAAAATATCGGAGCGGGCTACAAGAAACTGCATTTACCAGAATGCCAGGGGCGAACCTTGCCTGAGAGGTCAGCGGTGTGCTCCCACATCCTGTTGTCTATTTAAAGTACTCCCGTGAGTCATTGAGCTGACGAGCTCGTGGATGAAGCACCTGCGCGCCAGTGAGAGGTACCGGACCTGATATAATGTTTGGCAGCCTACTCAGCAAACCCCAAAATACAAGACTGTATTCTCTACTGATGACGGTTAATAAACCAGAAACACGTGTCTAGAGATCAGCACTATCTGCGCCAACCTTGGCGAAACACTTGAAAATATCGGAGCGAGCTACAAGAAACTGCATTTACCAGAATGCCAGGGGCGAACCTTGCCTGAGAGGTCAGCGGTGTGCTCCCACATCCTGTTGTCTATTTAAAGTACTCCCGTGAGTCATTGAGCTGACGAGCTCATGGATGAAGCACCTGCGTGCCAGTGAGAGGTACCGGACCTGATATAATGTTTGGCAGCCTACTCAGCAAACCCCAAAATACAAGACTGTATTCTCTACTGATGACGGTTAATAAACCAGAAACACGTGTCTAGAGATCAGCACTATCTGCGCCAACCTTGGCGAAACACTTGAAAATATCGGAGCGGGCTACAAGAAACTGCATTTACCAGAATGCCAGGGGCGAACCATGCCTGAGAGGTCAGTGGTGTGCTCCCACATCCTGTTGTCTATTTAAAGTACTCCCGTGAGTCATTGAGCTGACGAGCTCGTGGATGAAGCACCTGCGCGCCAGTGAGAGGTACCGGACCTGATATAATGTTTGGCAGCCTACTCAGCAAACCCCAAAATACAAGACTGTATTCTCTACTGATGACGGTTAATAAACCAGAAACACGTGTCTAGAGATCAGCACTATCTGCGCCAACCTTGGCGAAACACTTGAAAATATCGGAGCGAGCTACAAGAAACTGCATTTACCAGAATGCCAGGGGCGAACCTTGCCTGAGAGGTCAGCGGTGTGCTCCCACATCCTGTTGTCTATTTAAAGTACTCCCGTGAGTCATTGAGCTGACGAGCTCGTGGATGAAGCACCTGCGCGCCAGTGAGAGGTACCGGACCTGATATAATGTTTGGCAGCCTACTCAGCAAACCCCAAAATACAAGACTGTATTCTCTACTGATGACGGTTAATAAACCAGAAACACGTGTCTAGAGATCAGCACTATCTGCGCCAACCTTGGCGAAACACTTGAAAATATCGGAGCGAGCTACAAGAAACTGCATTTACCAGAATGCCAGGGGCGAACCTTGCCTGAGAGGTCAGCGGTGTGCTCCCACATCCTGTTGTCTATTTAAAGTACTCCCGTGAGTCATTGAGCTGACGAGCTCGTGGATGAAGCACCTGCGCGCCACTGAGAGGTACCGGACCTGATATAATGTTTGGCAGCCTACTCAGCAAACCCCAAAATACAAGACTGTATTCTCTACTGATGACGGTTAATAAACCAGAAACACGTGTCTAGAGATCAGCACTATCTGCGCCAACCTTGGCGAAACACTTGAAAATATCGGAGCGAGCTACAAGAAACTGCATTAACCAGAATGCCATGGGCGAACCTTGCCTGAGAGGTCAGCGGTGTGCTCCCACATCCTGTTGTCTATTTAAAGTACTCCCGTGAGTCATTGAGCTGACGAGCTCGTGGATGAAGCACCTGCGCGCCAGTGAGAGGTACTGGACCTGATATAATGTTTGGCAGCCTACTCAGAAAACCCCAAAATACAAGACTGTATTCTCTACTGATGCCGATTAATAAACCAGAAACACGTGTCTAGAGATCAGCACTATCTGCGCCAACCTTGGCGAAACACTTGAAAATATCGGAGCGAGCTACAAGAAACTGCATTTACCAGAATGCCAGGGGCGAACCTTGCCTGAGAGGTCAGCGGTGTGCTCCCACATCCTGTTGTCTATTTAAAGTACTCCCGTGAGTCATTGAGCTGACGAGCTCGTGGATGAAGCACCTGCGCGCCAGTGAGAGGTACCGGACCTGATATAATGTTTGACAGCCTACTCAGCAAACCCCAAAATACAAGACTGTATTCTCTACTGATGACGGTTAATAAACCAGAAACACGTGTGTAGAGATCAGCACTATCTGTGCCAACCTTGGCGAAACACTTGAAAATATCGGAGTGAGCTACAAGAGACTGCATTTACCAGAATGCCAGGGGCGAACCTTGCCTGAGAGGTCAGCGGTGTGCTCCCACATCCTGTTGTCTATTTAAAGTACTCCCGTGAGTCATTGAGCTGACGAGCTCGTGGATGAAGCACCTGCGCGCCAGTGAGAGGTACTGGACCTGATATAATGTTTGGCAGCCTACTCAGCAAACCCCAAAATACAAGACTGTATTCTCTACTGATGACGGTTAATAAACCAGAAACACGTGTCTAGAGATCAGCACTATCTGCGCCAACCTTGGCGAAACACTTGAAAATATCGGAGCGAGCTACAAGAAACTGCATTTACCAGAATGCCAGGGGCGAACCTTGCCTGAGAGGTCAGCAGTGTGCTCCCACATCCTGTTGTCTATTTAAAGTACTCCCGTGAGTCATTGAGCTGACGAGCTCGTGGATGAAGCACCTGCGCGCCAGTGAGAGGTACCGGACCTGATATAATGTTTGGCAGCCTACTCAGCAAACCCCAAAATACAAGACTGTATTCTCTACTGATGACGGTTAATAAACCAGAAACACGTGTCTAGAGATCAGCACTATCTGCGCCAACCTTGGCGAAACACTTAAAAATATCGGAGCGAGCTACAAGAGACTGCATTTACCAGAATGCCAGGGGCAAACCTTGCCTGAGAGGTCAGCGGTGTGCTACCACATCCTGTTGTCTATTTAAAGTACTCCCGTGAGTCATTGAGCTGACGAGCTCGTGGATGAAGCACCTGCGCGCCAGTGAGAGGTACCGGACCTGATATAATGTTTGGCAGCCTACTCAGCAAACCCCAAAATACAAGACTGTATTCTCTACTGATGACGGTTAATAAACCAGAAACACGTGTCTAGAGATCAGCACTATCTGCGCCAACCTTGGCGAAACACTTGAAAATATCGGAGCGAGCTACAAGAAACTGCATTTACCAGAATGCCAGGGGCGAACCTTGCCTGAGAGGTCAGCGGTGTGCTCCCACATCCTGTTGTCTATTTAAAGTACTCCCGTGAGTCATTGAGCTGACGAGCTCGTGGATGAAGCACCTGCGCGCCAGTGAGAGGTACCGGACCTGATATAATGTTTGGCAGCCTACTCAGCAAACCCCAAAATACAAGACTGTATTCTCTACTGATGACGGTTAATAAACCAGAAACACGTGTCTAGAGATCAGCACTATCTGCGCCAACCTTGGCGAAACACTTGAAAATATCGGAGCGAGCTACAAGAAACTGCATTTACCAGAATGCCAGGGGCGAACCTTGCCTGAGAGGTCAGCGGTGTGCTCCCACATCCTGTTGTCTATTTAAAGTACTCCCGTGAGTCATTGAGCTGACGAGCTCGTGGATGAAGCACCTGCGCGCCAGTGAGAGGTACCGGACCTGATATAATGTTTGGCAGCCTACTCAGCAAACCCCAAAATACAAGACTGTATTCTCTACTGATGACGGTTAATAAACCAGAAACACGTGTCTAGAGATCAGCACTATCTGCGCCAACCTTGGCGAAACACTTGAAAATATCGGAGCGAGCTACAAGAAACTGCATTTACCAGAATGCCAGGGGCGAACCTAGCCTGAGAGGTCAGCGGTGTGCTCCCACATCCTGTTGTCTATTTAAAGTACTCCCGTGAGTCATTGAGCTGACGAGCTCGTGGATGAAGCACCTGCGCGCCAGTGAGAGGTACCGGACCTGATATAATGTTTGGCAGCCTACTCAGCAAACCCCAAAATACAAGACTGTATTCTCTACTGATGACGGTTAATAAACCAGAAACACGTGTCTAGAGATCAGCACTATCTGCGCCAACCTTGGCGAAACACTTGAAAATATCGGAGCGAGCTACAAGAAACTGCATTTACCAGAATGCCAGGGGCGAACCTTGCCTGAGAGGTCAGCGGTGTGCTCCCACATCCTGTTGTCTATTTAAAGTACTCCTGTGAGTCATTGAGCTGACGAGCTCGTGGATGAAGCACCTGCGCGCCGGTGAGAGCTACCGGACCTGATATAATGTTTGGCAGCCTACTCAGCAAACCCCAAAATACAAGACTGTATTCTCTACTGATGACGGTTAATAAACCAGAAACACATGTGTAGAGATCAGCACTATCTGCGCCAACCTTGGCGAAACACTCGAAAATATCGGAGCGAGCTACAAGAAACTGCATTTACCAGAATGCCAGGGGCGAACCTTGCCTGAGAGGTCAGCGGTGTGCTCCCACATCCTGTTGTCTATTTAAAGTACTCCCGTGAGTCATTGAGCTGACGAGCTCGTGGATGAAGCACCTGCGCACCAGTGAGAGGTACCGGACCTGATATAATGTTTGGCAGCCTACTCAGCAAACCCCAAAATACAAGACTGTATTCTCTACTGATGACGGTTAATAAACCAGAAACACGTGTCTAGAGATCAGCACTATCTGCGCCAACCTTGGCGAAACACTTGAAAATATCGGAGTGAGCTACAAGAAACTGCATTTACCAGAATGCCAGGGGTGAACCTTGCCTGAGAGGTCAGCGGTGTGCTCCCACATCCTGTTGTCTATTTAAAGTACTCCCGTGAGTCATTGAGCTGACGAGCTCGTGGATGAAGCACCTGCGCGCCAGTGAGAGGTACTGGACCTGATATAATGTTTGGCAGCCTACTCAGCAAACCCCAAAATACAAGACTGTATTCTCTACTGATGACGGTTAATAAACCAGAAACACGTGTCTAGAGATCAGCACTATCTGCGCCAACCTTGGCGAAACACTTGAAAATATCGGAGCGAGCTACAAGAAACTGCATTTACCAGAATGCCAGGGGCGAACTTTGCCTGAGAGGTCAGCGGTGTGCTCCCACATCCTGTTGTCTATTTAAAGTACTCCCGTGAGTCATTGAGCTGACGAGCTCGTGGATGAAGCACCTGCGCGCCAGTGAGAGGTACCGGACCTGATATAATGTTTGGCAGCCTACTCAGCAAACCCCAAAATACAAGACTGTATTCTCTACTGATGACGGTTAATAAACCAGAAACACGTGTCTAGAGATCAGCACTATCTGCGCCAACCTTGGCGAAACACTTGAAAATATCGGAGCGAGCTACAAGAAACTGCATTTACCAGAATGCCAGGGGCGAACCTTGCCTGAGAGGTCAGCGGTGTGCTCCCACATCCTGTTGTCTATTTAAAGTACTCCCGTGAGTCATTGAGCTGACGAGCTCGTGGATGAAGCACCTGCGCGCCAGTGAGAGGTACCGGACCTGATATAATGTTTGGCAGCCTACTCAGCAAACCCCAAAATACAAGACTGTATTCTCTACTGATGACGGTTAATAAACCAGAAACACGTGTCTAGAGATCAGCACTATCTGCGCCAACCTTGGCGAAACACTCGAAAATATCGGAGCGAGCTACAAGAGACTGCATTTACCAGAATGCCAGGGGCGAACCTTGCCTGAGAGGTCAGCGGTGTGCTCCCACATCCTGTTGTCTATTTAAAGTACTCCCGTGAGTCATTGAGCTGACGAGCTCGTGGATGAAGCACCTGCGCGCCAGTGAGAGGCTACCGGACCTGATATAATGTTTGGCAGCCTACTCAGCAAACCCCAAAATACAAGACTGTATTCTCTACTGATGACGGTTAATAAACCAGAAACACGTGTCTAGAGATCAGCACTATCTGCGCCAACCTTGGCGAAACACTTGAAAATATCGGAGCGAGCTACAAGAAACTGCATTTACCAGAATGCCAGGGGCGAACCTTGCCTGAGAGGTCAGCGGTGTGCTCCCACATCCTGTTGTCTATTTAAAGTACTCCTGTGAGTCATTGAGCTGACGAGCTCGTGGATGAAGCACCTGCGCGCCAGTGAGAGGTGCCGGACCTGATATAATGTTTGGCAGCCTACTCAGCAAACCCCAAAATACAAGACTGTATTCTCTACTGATGACGGTTAATAAACCAGAAACACGTGTCTAGAGATCAGCACTATCTGCACCAACCTTGGCGAAACACTTGAAAATATCAGAGCGAGCTACAAGAGACTGCATTTACCAGAATGCCAGGGGCGAACCTTGTCTGAGAGGTCAGCGGTGTGCTCCCACATTCTGTTGTCTATTTAAAGTACTCCCGTGAGTCATTGAGCTGACGAGCTCATGGATGAAGCACCTGCGCGCCAGTGAGAGGTACCGGACCTGATATAATGTTTGGCAGCCTACTCAGCAAACCCCAAAATACAAGACTGTATTCTCTACTGATGACGGTTAATGTGAGAAGTTGGCCTGGTATATGCTGTCCACTAATTATAGTGGGCACCTTGCACCAGTCCAAACAACCCCTTATTGGAGATAGGTTAAAGACAACCTTATTGAAAGCTATCCTAGTGGTAGCTATGGAGAGCAGCCTTCAGGCTAAGTCTTGAAGGAATGTAAAGCAGCTTGTTTTACCAGTCTATAATCTCTTGAGTGATCAAATGAAAGAGCACCACACCAGGTATATATTCAAAATATATGTATTTATTGCTAAACACACCCCTCTAGTCTCTTTATGAGGCTAGAGTTCGAAGTACATAAGTTAGAAGATATTTAAACACAGTAATAGCACAAATACACGTTTGGGCCCTAGGGGCGTACCAAACCATATACCAATAAAGTGGTATAAGAACCACGACTGAACTAGACACTAGGCCTAGAGCCTCTAGAAGTGCTTGGACCACAAGGAACCACCCAAGGTAGTGACACAGGGGACCCACGGGAGACGCGTGCAGTGTAAATACACAACCGCGATACGCCGTTGACTTCTATGGAGAAAGTCGTGATCGGGAAATTAGAGAAAAGGGACACTTAAAAGAGGACTTGGACCAAACCCTTTGAGATCTAGGACTTTGAAGAGTCTCTACCCACGGGAGCACCGGAGTACTCGTGTTACCTCACCCAGGGAAGCCGGGTGCATAGGTGCCTTTCGGGGTCGGGTTTCGTCGTCGATTCGAATGGCGATCTGCTGCAAAGTGCTGCTGGCGACCAAGAGAAAAGTGTCCGGGTGGATCCAAGAGTGGATCGGAGTTCTGAAGAACCTGAAAGCAGAGGGGACAGAGTCTGGGTCACTAGCCAGTGACCAGGAAGGCGATGGACAGATGCCCACCGATGTCGAGTGCTTCAGGTGCGTTGACAGTCGTCTTGACTCTTCAGCCACGAGGTCCAGGAGGTGTTGTCGGTGACCAGGAGCAGGATTCGGGCTGGTACACAATGTCTGTCGAGTGCTGAGGTGTCGGCAACCGGATTGGACCCAACAAGCCTTGGCAACGGCAAGTCTCGGTGAAGATGTAGATCGTCAACGGTGCAGACCAGCAAGGTCTGTGGAACTCACCCAGCGAGGGTTAGTGAGGGCAGGCCTGGTGCAACCAGGATGCCAAGTTAGAAAAGGATTGGCCTTCGTTAAGGGCTACTAGCCAACGGGCTAGCAACCGCGAAGGAGCCTCATGACACCGCACGTGGATCTGGCTTACAGGATACTCGTGGAGTGGGGGCCAGTGATCTTCGGTGCAAATGGTGCTGGAGGCTAGGGCTACTCGGAGCCCAAAGCATGACTTCTTGGGAGACCCAGAAGAGGATGCACTTGCAAATGTGCTCGGTGTCCAGGGATCACGGTCTCAAGTCACCCACGATAGCCACGGGCCTCAGCTTTGCTGGGGACTCAGGGTAGCCTCGGGGAAGTCTGAGAATCCACCTCTGGTGATGCGATGACTTCGGCGTCCGACGGGAGCTTCAGAAATGCGAACCGGACAGATGCTTCTTTGGTGCCTGCCAAGCAGGGGAGTCACTCCTTGACCCCAAGGGAGATTCTTCTGTCCTCTAATCGTGAGTAGAGCGTCGAAGGTCCAGGATTCAGTTTCAGAGTTTCATCCAGGGATAATCTAAAGTCCTAAGGACTGGGTTCCTATCTTTATACTAAAGATAGGGGTTGGACTACTCTGTGGCCCCACCTATGGGTGGGTCAGGGCAGAGGGGTGGCTACACCCCTTTCCCTTTGTCCAGTTCGCGCCAAAGCAGGGGCTGCAAGCCCCTGATCCGCTTTGAACTGGGGTATGCACAGGGACACCAAATGTGCCCCCAGTGCAGGACTTCAAAGCACCCGAAAGTGCTCCCGCCCAGCCCCAATACACATTATCCTGTCTGGGGAGGTGGTCACACCTGCCTGGGACAGGAAACCTATTGTCCAGGCCTCCCCTGCCGGAGTTTCGTCCAGCAGCAGGAGGCCAGACTCGTGTCTGTGGCAGCAGCATCCATTTTGTGATGCCAGGGCTCTGGAAAGAAGTTACCGGACTAGTCAGAGTTAACATGTCTTTCCCTCTAGAAGGGTGGAATGCTACCCCCGCCGCCAGGATTGGCGGGGGTGTAGTATTCCAAGATGTTTGACACCAAACACGACATGTTTAGGTGCAGCCATTCCAAAGTTAGCATTTTACCGCGAGGATATAATGCGCTTAAGAGTATATGGTCAGGCTGCACTACAAACAGCATCAGAGATGGTCTCCGAACGCTGCAGAGGGGCCCTGCTCATGCAGGGGCACCCTCTCACATAGGAACCATGCACTCTGCCTTTAGGATTGATAAGGCCTGCCTTAGGAGTGACTTATAGGTTTATATGTGTGTATGTATTTAGTGATATAGGTAACCTATATCACAGTAAGGGGTGCATGCACCACCTTACCCAGGCTGCAGTAGCAGACCTGTGGTGTCAGTTTGGATGGCCTTCCAGGGGTGGCATAATACATGCTGCAGCCCCTGGCAGGCCTCTGAGAGTACCTATGCCCTTGGTACATAGTATACCATATACTAGGGACTTATAAGGGCACTCCAGATCCCAATCAGTGATGTGCCTAAGGCACATGGAAACCATTTTAGAGAGGAAGCAGCTAGGCTGGGGTTCTGATTAGCAGGGCCCCAGCCAGACTAATGTCGAAAAACAGTGAAGCATCAGCAAAAAGTGGGGGTACCCATGTGAAGCAGATCCTACTCTCCTACACAACCCCCCCAAACGTAGGGACATTAAACTAACCTTGCCCAGTTAAGTCTTCATGTTCTAAGTGGAAATACCTAGAGAGTCCATCTGCATTCGCATGGTTACTCCCAGGTCTATGTTCCACTGTAAAGTCCATCCCCTATAGGGAAATGGACCACCTAAGCAGTTTGGGGTTTTCACCCTTCATTTGTTTTAGCCATAAGAGGGGCTTATGGTCTGTCTGAACCAGGAAGTGTGTACCAAACAAGTATGGCCTCAACTTCTTCAGAGCCCAGACCACAGCAAAGGCCTCCCTCTCTATGGCTGACCAACGTTTCTCTCTAGGGGTCAGCCTTCTGCTAATGAAAGCTACTGGCTGATCCTGACCTTCTTCATTCAATTGTGACAGTACAGCCCCTACCCCCAATTCAGATGCATCAGTTTGAACAATGAACTTCTTGGAGTAATCAGGACTCTGCAGAATTGGAGCAGTGCACATGGCCTGCTTCAGGTCATCAAATGCCTTTTGACAGCTAACTGTCCACTGAACCTTTTTGGGCATTTTCTTAGAAGTTAAGTCATTCAGGGGTGTCACTATTGATCCATACCCTTTGACAAATCTCCTATAGTACCCAGTCAGGCCTAAGAAGGCTCTCACCTGAGTCTGGGTAGTGGGAGCAGTCCAGTCCATGATAGTCTGGATCTTGCTCTGCAAAGGTTGAACCTGGCCTCCACCCACAAGGTGGCCCAGGTACACAACCTGACTCTGCCCTATCTGGCACTTAGTGGCCTTGATAGTCAGGCCTGCCTTTTGCAGGGCCTGTAAAACATTCCTGAGGTGGACCAGGTGATCCTCCCAGGTGGAGCTAAAGACAGCAATATCATCTAGATATGCTGCACTATAGGCTTCCAGACCTGTGAGAACTGTATTCACCAACCTCTGGAAAGTGGCAGGTGCATTCTTCAGACCAAAGGGCATTACCACAAATTGATAATGCCCACTAGGGGTTGAGAATGCTGTTTTGGGCTTTGCAGCATCAGCTAGTCTGATCTGCCAGTAGCCAGCTGTTAGGTCAAATGTGCTGAGATATTTGGCAGAGGCCAAAGTATCTATGAGCTCATCTGCCCTGGGTATTGGATGGGCATCAGTCCTAGTGACTGCATTGAGACCCCTGTAGTCCACACAAAACCTCATCTCTCTTTTTCCACCACTGGTGTGAGGTTTTGGTACAAGGACCACTGGACTAGCCCAAGGGCTATCTGAGGGTTCAATAACTCCCAAATCCAACATTTTCTGGACTTCAGTCCTGATACAGTCCCTGACATGGTCAGGTTGCCTATAAATCTTGTTTTTAATAGGCAGACTGTCCCCAGTGTCCACTTCATGAGTGCACCAGGTGGTCTGACTGGGTGTCAGTGAAAACATATGTCTAAACTGATTGAGGACTTGCCTGCAATCAGTTTGTTGCTGGGTAGTGAGGCTGCCTGCCAAGGCTACACCATCAACTGACCCATCGTCAGGGTTCTGTGAGAGCAGGTCAGGGAGTGGGTCACTCTCTTCCTCCTGCCCTTCATCAGTAGCCATGAGCAAGCCCATGTCTGCCCTGTCCACATATGGTTTTAACCTGTTGACATGGAGAACCCTGTGGGGACTCCTGGGTGTTCCTAGGTCTACTAAATAAGTGACCTCACCCTTCTGCTCAACAATAGTGTGGGGTCCACTCCATTTGTCCTGGAGAGCTGCTGGGGCCACTGGCTCCAACACCCACACCTTCTGTCCTGGCTGGTAAACAGTCAGAACAGCCTTTTGGTCATGCCAGGCCTTTTGAAGTTCCTGGCTAGCCTCAAGGTTTTTGGTTGCCTTTTTCATGTACTCAGCCATCCTGGAGCGGAGACCAAGTACATAGTCCACTATATCTTGCTTTGGGGGCTTGAGAGGTAACTCCCATCCTTCCTTCACCAAGCACAGTGGACCCCTCACAGGGTGGCCAAACAGAAGTTCAAAAGGGCTGTAACCAACCCCCTTCTGAGGCACCTCCCTATATGCGAATAAAAGGCAGGGCAAGAGTATGTCCCATCTACGCCTTAGCTTTTCTGGGAGCCCTTTAATCATGCCCTTCAAGGTTTTGTTGAATCTCTCAACTAAACCATTGCATTGTGGGTGATAGGGTGTGGTGAACTTATAAGTCACTCCACACTCCTTCCACATTGCTTTTACGTACCCAGACATGAAGTTAGCACCCCTGTCTGAGACTACCTCCTTAGGAAAGCCCACTCTTGAGAAGATTCCCAGGAGGGCCCTTGCCACCACAGGTGCTGTAGTGGTCCTGAGGGGAATAGCTTCTGGGTACCTGGTGGCATGATCCACTACCACCAGGATAAACCTGTGCCCAGAGGCTGTTTGGGGATCCATGGGACCAACAATGTCAATCCCTACCCTTTCAAAGGGCACCCCCACCACAGGTAGTGGTATCAGGGGGCCTTTGTAGTGCCACCTGCTTTGCCACTGGCTTGGCAGGTTACACAGGAGCGACAAAACTCCTTGCTGTCTTCAGACATGTGGGGCCAGTGAAAGCGAGGGACAATTCTGTCCCAAGTCTTGTTCTGGCCCAGGTGACCTGCTAAGGGAATATCATGGGCTAGGGTCAATAGGAAGCCCCTGAACTTCAGAGGTATAACCAACCTCCTGGTAGCACCAGGCTTGGGGTCTCTACTCTCTGAGTACAGGAGTCCATCATCCCAATACACTGTATGGGGACCACTAGCTTTCCCAGCAGCCTCAGCAGCAGCTTGCTGTCTGAGGGGTTCAAGGGAGGGGCAGCTCTGCTGCTCCTGGCTCAGATCTGCCCTAGAAGGTCCCCCTGTCCCCAAGAACTCAACCTGGTCAGGTTCAAGTTCCTCTGGGACAGTTCCTTCTTCAGGGCTGAGATCATCCCCCTCAAGGGACTGATCTTCCTCCTGAGCCAAGGGGGAAGGCACTGCCTTAGCCCTACTACTCCTCCTCTTGGAAGGCACTTGGTCCATTCTTCCAGAATCCAAGGCCTGTTCAGTGCTAGACATTTTGGCTTGTGACCTGGTCACAGCAAACACATCTGCAGGGATCCCCAGCATTTCTGCATGGGTCCTGAGCTCCACTTCTGCCCAAGCAGAAGTCTCTAAGTCATTGCCAAGCAAGCATTCGACTGGTAGGTTTGCACTTACCACAACCTTCTTAAGGCCAGTTACCCCTCCCCAGGAGAAGTTAACAACTGCCAGAGTATGGTCTGTTCTGACATTGCTAGCATTGGTCACTTGGTACATCTCACCAAGTATAACTTGCCCAGGATTCACAAGGTCTTGTGTCACCATTGTGACACTTGCCCCTGTGTCCCTAAATGCCAAAGCCTCACGTCCATTGATTAAAGGCTGTTGTCTGTACTTGCCCAGATTACTGGGACTCACAGTGGAGGTCACATCCATGCCTCCATCACAGACTAACACAGCCTGAGTCAGTTCTCTGACTAGGTCAGAGCCCAACTCAGTACCCAGGGTGAACCCTACTAAACCCTTGGCTGGAGCACTCCCACCAACTGTACTAGGGGGAACAGGTGCCTTAGGGGCATTGGTGGGTGCTGGACTGGAGTCTTTGGACTTGGTGCAATCACTGGTCCAGTGGGTCTTTTGCTTACAGACCTTGCACCATGGTTTTCTTTGGCCCTTCCCTTTGGTAGACTGTGAATCCCCACCAGAAGAAGATTTTTGGGGGCCTGATGAAGACTTTTGATCTTTACCCTTCTCCCCACCCTTTTCAGAGTTCTTAGCATCTTGCTTCTTGGTTTCCCCACCTTGGTTCTGTACCTTCTGCTTCACCCTGGTTCTGACCCATTTGTCTGCCTTCTTTCCCAATTCTTGGGGAGAGGTCAGATCAGAGTCTACCAGGTATTGATGCAACAGCTGATTTTGACAGTTATTAAGAATCTGCTCCCTCATTATCAGATTGTACAATCCTGAGAAGTCACACACCTTACTGCCCATCAACCAGCCTTCCAGAGCCTTGGCAGAACAATCCACATAGTCTACCCAGTCTTGAGTCTGTGCTTTTTGGGTATCTCTGAACTTCAACCTGTACTGTTCAGTGGTTAGGCCAAACCCATCAATAAGAGCACTCTTCAAGACCTTGTAATTATCAGCATCCTCCTCTCTAACAGTGAGGAGCTTATCTCTACCTTTGTCAGCAAAGGAGAGCCACAAGATTGCTGCCCACTGCTCCTGAGGGACCTTCTGTACCTTACAGGCCCTCTCTAGAGCAGTTATCCACTTGTGGATGTCATCCCCATTCTGATAGGGAGGGACAATCTTGCTCAGGTTCCTATGGTCATAGGACCTTTCCCTATCTCTAGGGATTTGGCTGCCACCATGGGACTCTAGTCCCAACTTTCTTCTCTCTCTAAAGAGATCTAGGGACTCCCTGTCTATGGCTAGTTGCTTCTTTTTGAGTTCAAGCTGAGCTTCCTCATATTGAACCAGCCTCTTTCTTCTCTCATGAGAGGATTCCCTCCTATGAGATGAGACAGAGCTCCCTATTGAGGTGCCAGAGTGGTTAGACTCCTGAGAAGAAGATCTAGACCTTCTGGGCACACTCACAATCCTTCCTGGGGGGACAAAGGGTGCATCATTCTGATCCTCCTCTTCTCTTCCTCAGGAGGGGTTGGATTATCCAGGTCAGGGTCATTGTCACCCTCCTGGCCAGTTTCAGAGGGGGGCTGGGGGTACTGGTACCCCCATTCCCAACCTCATCCTCTGCCCCACCCTCAGCTCCTACCCCTTCAGTCCCCAAGGGCTTACTAAGGTCATAAGCCACCAACAACTCCTTGAGGTGTTGGGTGGTGGGGCTTTGGCCTGTCCTTATTTTTCTCAAGTTACATAAAGCTCTCAATTCCAAGAATGGGAGTGTATCATACTTGGAGGGTGGAAGCTCAATGGCTTCCTGCAAGGATTCTTTGGATCCTGCCCTTAAAGACATTACTAGTGTGGTGTGGTGTATGCACTACCTACTCTAGTGTGGCCTACTAAACTCTCTTGAGTTGTAGAAAGGGTTGTGCTATCCCTTAACACACAACTCTAAGTTCAGTAGAACTTACTGTATTCTAAGCTTAAATTATATGTACCTTAGGTACCTTTAGTGGTTTTCAGTTGATCAATTCAATTGAGATTATCTGGTAAAACAATAGCAAGCTGGAATCCCACACGCTGCGCACCAATGTGAGAAGTTGGCCTGGTATATGCTGTCCACTAATTATAGTGGGCACCTTGCACCAGTCCAAACAACCCCTTATTGGAGATAGGTTAAAGACAACCTTATTGAAAGCTATCCTAGTGGTAGCTATGGAGAGCAGCCTTCAGGCTAAGTCTTGAAGGAATGTAAAGCAGCTTGTTTTACCAGTCTATAATCTCTTGAGTGATCAAATGAAAGAGCACCACACCAGGTATATATTCAAAATATATGTATTTATTGCTAAACACACCCCTCTAGTCTCTTTATGAGGCTAGAGTTCGAAGTACATAAGTTAGAAGATATTTAAACACAGTAATAGCACAAATACACGTTTGGGCCCTAGGGGCGTACCAAACCATATACCAATAAAGTGGTATAAGAACCACGACTGAACTAGACACTAGGCCTAGAGCCTCTAGAAGTGCTTGGACCACAAGGAACCACCCAAGGTAGTGACACAGGGGACCCACGGGAGACGCGTGCAGTGTAAATACACAACCGCGATACGCCGTTGACTTCTATGGAGAAAGTCGTGATCGGGAAATTAGAGAAAAGGGACACTTAAAAGAGGACTTGGACCAAACCCTTTGAGATCTAGGACTTTGAAGAGTCTCTACCCACGGGAGCACCGGAGTACTCGTGTTACCTCACCCAGGGAAGCCGGGTGCATAGGTGCCTTTCGGGGTCGGGTTTCGTCGTCGATTCGAATGGCGATCTGCTGCAAAGTGCTGCTGGCGACCAAGAGAAAAGTGTCCGGGTGGATCCAAGAGTGGATCGGAGTTCTGAAGAACCTGAAAGCAGAGGGGACAGAGTCTGGGTCACTAGCCAGTGACCAGGAAGGCGATGGACAGATGCCCACCGATGTCGAGTGCTTCAGGTGCGTTGACAGTCGTCTTGACTCTACAGCCACGAGGTCCAGGAGGTGTTGTCGGCAACCAGGAGCAGGATTCGGGCTGGTACACAATGTCTGTCGAGTGCTGAGGTGTCGGCGACCGGATTGGACCCAACAAGCCTTGGCAACGGCAAGTCTCGGTGAAGATGTAGATTGTCGATGGTGCAGACCAGCAAGGTCTTTGGAACTCACCCAGCAAGGGTAAGTGAGGACAGGCCTGGAGCAACAAGGATGCCAAGTTAGAAAAGGATTGGCCTTCGTTAAGGGCTACTAGCCAACAGGCTAGCAACCGCAAAGGAGCCTCATGACACCGCACGTGGATCTGGCTTACAGGACACTCGTGGAGTGGAGGCCAGTGATCTTCGGTGCAGGTGGTGCTGGAGGCTAGGGCTACTCGGAGCCCAAAGCACGACTTCTTGGGAGACCCAGAAGAGGATGCACTTGCAAATGTGCTCGGTGTCCAGGGGTCACGGTCTCAAGTCACCCACGATAGCCACGGGCCTCAGCTTTGTTGGGGACTCAGGGTAGCCTCGGGGAAGTCTGAGAATCCACCTCTGGTGATGCGATGACTTCGGCGTCCGACGGGAGCTTCAGAAATGCGAACCGGACAGATGCTTCTTTGGTGCCTGCCAAGCAGGGGAGTCACTCCTTGACCCCAAGGGAGATTCTTCTGTCCTCTAATCGTGAGTAGAGCATCGAAGGTCCAGGATTCAGTTTCAGAGTTTCGTCCAGGGATAATCTAAAGTCCTAAGGACTGGGTTCCTATCTTTATACTAAAGATAGGGGTTGGACTACTCTGTGGCCCCACCTATGGGTGGGTCAGGGCAGAGGGGTGGCTACACCCCTTTCCCTTTGTCCAGTTCGTGCCAAAGCAGGGGCTGCAAGCCCCTGATCCGGTTTGAACTGGGGTATGCACTAGGGACACCAAATGTGCCCCCAGTGCAGGACTTCAAAGCACCCGAAAGTGCTCCCGCCCAGCCCCAATACACATTATCCTGTCTGGGGAGGTGGTCACACCTCCCTGGGACAGGAAACCTGTTGTCCAGGCCTCCCCTGCTGGAGTTTCGTCCAGCAGCAGGAGGCCAGACTCGTGTCTGTGGCAGCAGCATCCATTTTGTGATGCCAGGGCTCTGGAAAGAAGTTACCGGACTAGTCAGAGTTAAAATGTCTTTCCCTCTAGAAGGGTGGAATGCTACCCCCGCCGCCAGGATTGGCGGGGGGTAGTATTCCAAGATGTTTGACACCAAACACGACATGTTTAGGTGCAGCCATTCCAAAGTTAGCATTTTACCGCGAGGATATAATGCGCTTAAGAGTATATGGTCAGGCTGCACTACAAACAGCATTAGAGATGGTCTCCGAACGCTGTAGAGGGGCCCTGCTCATGCAGGGGCACCCTCTCACATAGGAACCATGCACTCTGCCTTTAGGATTGATAAGGCCTGCCTTAGGAGTGACTTATAGGTTTATATGTGTGTATGTATTTAGTGATATAGGTAACCTATATCACAGTAAGGGGTGCATGCACCACCTTACCCAGGCTGCAGTAGCAGACCTGTGGTGTCAGTTTGGATGGCCTTCCAGGGGTGGCATAATACATGCTGCAGCCCTTGGCAGGCCTCTGAGGTACCTATGCCCTTGGTACATAGTATACCATATACTAGGGACTTATAAGGGCACTCCAGATCCCAATCAGTGATGTGCCTAAGGCACATGGAAACCATTTTAGAGAGGAAGCAGCTAGGCTGGGGTTCTGATTAGCAGGGCCCCAGCCAGACTAATGTCGAAAAACAGTGAAGCATCAGCAAAAAGTGGGGGTACCCATGTGACGCAGATCCTACTCTCCTACAGTTAATAAACCAGAAACACGTGTCTAGAGATCAGCACTATCTGCGCCAACCTTGGCGAAACACTCGAAAATATCGGAGCGAGCTACAAGAGACTGCATTTACCAGAATGCCAGGGGCGAACCTTGCCTGAGAGGTCAGCGGTGTGCTCCCACATCCTGTTGTCTATTTAAAGTACTCCTGTGAGTCATTGAGCTGACGAGCTCATGGATGAAGCACCTGCGCGCCAGTGAGAGGTACCGGACCTGATATAATGTTTGGCAGCCTACTCAGCAAACCCCAAAAAACAAGACTGTATTCTCTACTGATGACGGTTAATAAACCAGAAACACGTGTCTAGAGATCAGCACTATCTGCGCCAACCTTGGCGAAACACTCGAAAATATCGGAGCGAGCTACAAGAGACTGCATTTACCAGAATGCCAGGGGCGAACCTAGCCTGAGAGGTCAGCGGTGTGCTCCCACATCCTGTTGTCTATTTAAAGTACTACCGTGAGTCATTGAGCTGACGAGCTCGTGGATGAAGCACCTTCGCGCCAGTGAGAGGTACCGGACCTGATATAATGTTTGGCAGCCTACTCAGCAAACCCCAAAATACAAGACTGTATTCTCTACTGATGACGGTTAATAAACCAGAAACACGTGTCTAGAGATCAGCACTATCTGCGCCAACCTTGGCGAAACACTCGAAAATATCGGAGCGAGCTACAAGAGACTGCATTTACCAGAATGCCAGGGGCGAACCTTGCCTGAGAGGTCAGCGGTGTGCTCCCACATCCTGTTGTCTATTTAAAGTACTCCCGTGAGTCATTGAGCTGACGAGCTCGTGGATGAAGCACCTGCGCGCCAGTGAGAGGTACCGGACCTGATATAATGTTTGGCAGCCTACTCAGCAAACCCCAAAATACAAGACTGTATTCTCTACTGATGACGGTTAATAAACCAGAAACACGTGTCTAGAGATCAGCACTATCTGCGCCAACCTTGGCGAAACACTCGAAAATATCGGAGCGAGCTACAAGAGACTGCATTTACCAGAATGCCAGGGGCGAACCTTGCCTGAGAGGTCAGCGGTGTGCTCCCACATCCTGTTGATTACAAAATGTCCTTGTTTTGCGAGGGAGTCACCTGCGTTTTTGATCCCGGGCTCGGCGGCCATCAAGGGAAACCTACCAATCCCAAACATTTCTGAAACCTAGACACCAGGGGGAGTCCAGGGAGGTGTGACTTGCATGTACCCCCCAATGTTTTCCTACCCAGAATCCCCTGCAAACCTCAAATTTAGTTGAAAAAAATTGGTGGGCCAATTAACCGTGACAGGGAAGGGCCCAAGACTAGATGGCCGCCAAGTCCGGGACCAAAAACGCAGATGCCCCTGATCTATCACAAAACGACCTGGTTTTGCAACTGGGCACCTGCGTTTTAGGTACTGAGTTCGGTGGCCCCTGGGGGGGCAGAAAGGCTGAATTTGCCCATTCTGAATTGGGGGAGCAAAGACCCCTGCCCAAGGGGCCGCTCCCTCCTCCCTGGATCCTAGTGGGTGGATCCCTGCTTGGGGATCGCCCTCCTGGGGCAATCCCCATGCAGGGATCCACTATAGAGCGGTACCATTGGAAAGGGGAGATTTTCCCCTTTCCAATCATACCTTTCCTGTGTGTTTCGGTGCTCAGGGGGCTGAGATAGCCCCACGAGCACCCAAGCACTGAAACTGAAAGTAGCTGATCGGCTAATTTCTGTTTTGTTTTCAATGAAATGACATCAGCACGCCATGCGCACGATCGTCATTACATTGGAAAAAAAATTACTCTGGAGGTTGGGGAAACTCTTCCCCGCCTCCTGAGGCAAAAAAAAAACGGAAACCCTTCTGCTGTTTACAGCTGAGGGATTCAGTGCGCTTGTGCACATGATGAAACCATTCTGTCATGAGAACCGAAAGGGTTAATGGGAGATCTTGATCGTGCATGTTACCACATGGAAGTAATGCTGCACGAAATCTTTTTTACAGCAGTATTGATAAAGGTATTTCCATCAGACCAACTTAGTGTGAGATACTGAAGTCAGCGAGACAGACTAAACAAAGCATCTATGCATGTTCAGTTCTCATCATTCTTGACTGAGGACTGTATCCTTGATCTTGATAAAAATTGACAATCAAGTCAGGAAAGGAGCAATCAGGCATTTACAGCAAATAGCATACATTTCCCCTCACCATCCTGTCCTTTTCCTTAATACTTATCTCTAATTGCATTTGTATAATACACACTACATTTAACGGAGTTCCGATGCGGCCGCAGTAGGTACGGGAAGCGGGTCTTCGACTTTGATGAAAGTGTGACAATAGGTCGGGCCCCCCACAGAACTCATGGGGTACATTCCTGATACACTTAGAGAAATGAGCCACTAGAGGAAACCATCCTCTTTCACATATCGCACCTTAGCATGTGCGCCACATAGTTGGTCTTAAACATATTATTTTAGACCACTCTTTTAAATTCACGCACATAGGTCCTGATGAAAGCCAGTTTAATACTGAGACCTGGCTGAAACATGTCGGCCACACTGGATACCGGAGTCTTTAATCATCTCCATTGATATCCACTTCTCAGTTTTTAACCACTGCCAAGGGCCCAACATTAAAATAGTCTTTTAAATTCTGGGACCCTGCGGACAGTTTTTTAATTCACATACAACTCATCTTCACTGCACACTCACGTTTCAAAACCTGCTCCTCTGTAACCAGGCGTTGAAGCACACCCAAGGTACACTCGGTGCCTTGGCTGGGACCCAGTGATGAAGCATGCCACCAACTAGGTTGGTGGGTGAGGGTCTTCTTAAAAACAAATGTTTTTTTCTCTTGAAACAAACACACACTAGGAGCTTCTACCCAGTAGCTAGTTCTCTTTGATTCAGTACTTTACCAGGGGAAGTGAACTAGCTCTAGTTTTTTCCTCCCTCTCCCTCTTGATATTTATAGATACTGAAGTCAGCCAGACAGACTAAACAAAGCATCTATGCATGTTCAGTTCTCATCATTCTTGACTCAGGGCTGTATCCTTGATCTTGATCAAAATTGACAATCAAGTCAGGAAAGGAGCAATCAGGCATTTACAGCAAATAGCATACATTTCCCCACACCGTCCTGTCCTTTTCCTTAATACTTATCTCTAATTGCATTTGTATAATACACACTACATTTATTGCAATGTCCAGGCTTTATTCAGTTTTTCTTTTTCACTGTTGCTGGAGTTTGAAATCCTTAGAAAAAACAGAAGGCAAGAGGAATTTGGCAAAACAGGAACAGTTTGTTTAATTAAACAGTTCGAGTCGGGAGAACAGTTACAGGCACTAGGTCTGAGGACTGTCTCAACATACATTTGGACACTAATCCCTACAGTGGAAGGGGTGCCTGCAGAGGCATTGTCATAGGGATTAGGATGTCCATTTCTCACAGCCTTTTCATGGAGGTTCCACCACCATAAAAAGGCTGTTGGAAAGGGACTTTGGGGGCCCCAAGCAGGGCCCCCATCCCCTCTGCTAAGTGGCGGTGCCTGGATGTTTGAAAAGTGCCTTTTTCTACTGCGGCCCTTTTCCGGGCTGCAGCAGAAGCTGCAGTAGAAAAATGCATTTTACGATAGCCTGCACAGCGGTCATATCGTAATGGAGCGGGTAGGACCACCAACGTCTTGTTGGGCGGTCACCTTCCCGTAGCGATGGAGGTCGGTCGCTCGTCCAACAGCCATCGTGATGAGGCCCTTTGTGTTTGGATGAATTGATATACTAAACAGCTTCTGTGGCATCTGACTGATCCTCTAAAAAAGTTTTACATCTATTAGTTACTTTTCTGCAGAGCATGAAAATTCTGTGGGAATGCTTTCTTCTGCACAACCTTTATATTGAAAGGAAAACATTAATGCGGTTACTTAGCAATATGTTATTTTTTATTCTGCAGAGCATTAGAAGTAATCGTGCTAAATATTAAAACAAATGAGCTTAAAGCTTTGTTTTTACTAATACTGTCCATCATATACGCCACACAAACATTGGTTCAAAGTATAGTAAACTCTCATTAATTGCCTGAAGCAATTCCGCTATGGAAATCATTTTAAGGAGCAGATTTTGGGTTTATAGTCAAATTAAATTAGACACTAATTCAGCGCAGAATTAATTTACAGCAGTAATCTCATCTAAATTGCAATTAAATTCTCAAGTATTAGTACACATAACCTGCTATTTTTATCTAATAGTCAGAAAAATAGCTTTTAAACGGAAAGGAATCAGTAGACCAGAATAATGATCACATTATATGGGATTTACATGAGGGTGACTAGACCAGATTCATGTCATAGAATATCGGGATTTTAATTCCAGGTAAAACTGAGAAGCTCAGAGCTCCAAAAGGCACATTGCACTTGAGCATAAATTTCACAAAGGATTAGAAAATCAGGCAAGTTTGAGACTGGATTGGACTAGTAACCAATCATAATTTTTCACAAGTCCAGCCGGTGCCTCCCGCTAGAGTCCCCAGCCACCTTGAATCTGGCAAAAAAGAGCACAACAGAAATGTATTGGACGGCTTCCGTGCCCTTTTTGGCAATGAACTAATACTGACTTTGTTACAAGTGTAACACCTAATCCATATTTTTTTCCCTTTTCACACCCTTTTCACGCCCTTTTCTCACTTCGCTGGCATTTCATCTGCTTTTCTCCTCATAGTGTAATTAATGGTGCACACTCCATTTCCTTGTCGACCTATGCTTTAACTTCTCGTAGCAAACAGCTTATTGACAATCCTGCCATGGCTTCCTGTTTATTTTGGTACGGCCATGGCTGCAGACCAAACATCTACCTGCAAGACTTTTTAGAAACATTTTGTTGCAACAGGAGCATCTCGAATATATTAGCTGATGTTTTCGGAACATTACAGATAGGGAAGATGAAATGGTTTGCTGTGAACGAAAGCTGGCACCAATCCAGACCAACGTGCTACTATGCACTGTACTCTCACAGAGACCAATAGCTCCTCGTGCACAGCCTGCAGGGGCATTATTAATTTGAGGATATAATACGTGCAACTATGTGACAAGCTCCCCGGCTTATTTTATGGGCAAGATCACCATCTCTGGTGGCTGTCTCCACACCCGCACCCCAGACCAACATCAGACTCGAGAGTAAGGGCCTGATTATACGAGGTGCTCGTAATATTCCAACCCATGCGTAAACTCCTGTTTACTCATGGGTTGGAATTACGAGTTGTTAGGTATTTCACACATCCGATAATTATTGGATGCATTAAATAACTCAACATTCATTACATTTCGGCAGGTCAAACCTGCCGAAATTTAACAGGGGAAAACATAACGGTATTTACTGTATCATGTGGATTTTGCTGCATTAAACAAAAACTCTGCATGTTATTCCCCATGAACTCATAATAGGGGTTACTTATCACACCCGATAAATGACGAACCCCTCAATATCATTATTTATCGGGGAAATAAATGACGCCTTAACTCGTAATCAGGCCCCAAGAAGTATAAAAAAAGAAACAAAAAAGGCCTTTGCCACCTATGCATCCAAAATCTGGAACAATATCACCGTATAAACCAGGACCACTGAAATACTGCTCCAATTTAGGAAAGAGTTGAAAATGCACTCCTTTAAAGTACACTACATCACAATGCATTAACAATCCAATTGCCAGCTCTCTCTCCTGCCACTTGTTAACTGCGTTTTCACCCTGTACAGTACACCACTGCCTTGTTGGCAAGGGAAGTGATATTCAAATAGTCCATTCATACATACATGCATGTGGAATGGTAAACAAAATTTGCTATCTAAACACAGTGCTTTCCAAAAGAGCTTTGGGTCCCTGTACTGGTCTGATTGTGGCGACTCCTCTCCTGGTGCTTAATAAAAACATTTGATTGCAGGATGAACAACTCAAACATGACACACAGTACTAGTAGCATTGGACCATAGCCACAGAAATATTTCTTTGAGTAGGTATGATTTACTCCTGACATAGTTCTCATTTTCCAAGAATATGTCCCATCTGTTCACATATATATTTTTTTTAATCTGGTGATCTTGTGGGGCGCATAGTGTCCTAATTTTGCTTATACTGCCTTGTTAGGGCTTTTAATTGCTCTACCTGATCAGTCAGTTTTTCATATAGATATTTTTACTGCAGTACTGGAACAATCATATTAGCTGACAACGAAATTGGGAGAAAATGTTGTGGGCGGTATTACAGGACTCTAGGGACCTTGTCGCCGAGTCCTGAAAAAAGACGAGAATGGCACATAAGAGAGCAAGGTGAGATCACCCTGAACCCAGGGCCCATGTGGCAGGTGGGTAAAGGGATCCTCCCTGTCGTTAAAAATTAAAAGTAACATTTTGACAAGGGCTCCACTGTTGCTAGAAAAGCCTTCCAGTGTAGATCTGGTGATTCTGCCCAGATCCGCAAATCTAAAAATATATATAATTTTAAAAAATATAAAAGGGTCAAGCCATGTGCAGTGGGGTTGGCTGCCCAAGGAAAGCTGGCTGCATATACACAGCAGGTGTTGGATGCCAGTGGATGGCTGGTTGTACGCTATGCACACAGGGGTTGGCCACCCACGGTGTGTTGGGCGCAGTTTGTGGCCACATTTTTGCCATAACAGATGCCCAGTCCAAAAAAAATGTTTAACTTAGAATGTGATTAAAAAAACGAAATTCACTAAAACAAACCATAGGTTTCATAATATGATTAGGCCTGGGTGAAAATTTAAATCACGCCACAGTCATTCAAGTTATTTCGGGAATTTCATGTTACGCTTGTTACGCAAAACTCCCAAGATTATGCATTATGCTGCTTCCCATAATTAAGCACCATTTGTGGTAAACATTATAGCAAATGTGCCAGTCAGTGTAAAAATGTACCTTGAACGCACAGGAACCACAGAACGCAACAGCTGTTTGCAGTGCTTTTGTTTGTTTGCACTTTTTTTAGCGTGAAATTAATGTTTGTGAGGAAAATTGATACAAGGAAGCACATAATTGCTTATCCTCACATTTCATTAAATACTTCATTTGATCAGATATTCTCCAAAATTTCACATTTTCAAAAATAGGTAGCAGCAAACTTCTTTGATAAAATCTCTAAGTATGTCACAGAACAGTAAGATCTGAGTACAAGTTTGAGGTCCCGGAATGCATGGTGGGAATTTAATATTTAATTCTGTTTTTTTTCCTCCCCCAAAACTCTCATTTTTTCAGAATTGAGAGTTGGCCTAGTCTGAGATTTAACATACACCTCCTAATTCCGATCAACTACATTTTAATAAGGTATGGTTGAGGAAACCCCAATCTTGCTATATTAATTAATTCGGCCATAGTGTATCTTGAGACAGCTTCAAACATCGCTTCCAATGTATATTTTTACAGGTTGCATTTGAAGTATTTATTTGTGTTCCTATTGCACAACCATTTAATAGCAAACTCACAATTTTGACGTAGTATATATCCTTAGCACCTCTATTGGCTTGTGCTCAATGCTCGTATCCAACTTTCGTAAGGCAGTTGCTGTTACTTTAAACTATATGGTTACTTCATACCAGACAGGGTCCATGCTCTCTCAGTACTCAAGCACTCACTCACTCTTCAGTGGCCACACTCGTAGATAACACGACAACAGTCGCATATATGCCTTGCACACTGCAACATATCACACATCTCCACCAAAAGTGGCATACACTTATTAAACTGACTGATTAAATGCAGGAAAAATGACACATGTCAAGTCAAAGACAAACCACAACTTACTTTCACTGTGAACCTAATAGAACCAGCTACTCTAATACTCCGTCCACAGATCATAATAAACGTCTAAGATTTTAAAACTGCATTATGACAAGCACAGAAACCATCAAAAAGCCCTCTTCCCACACATATGCGCATAGAAATTAAACCCACTGGCCCTGGATACTAGCCAGGGAGGTTGAAACGGGTTTGTGTAGTGAATCTGATTACCTTGTCATGTGGGGCAAGCGAGTACTGTGGCACGTGAAATAGAAAACAAACATGATGTATGAAACACTTAAATTACTCTTAGCCACACTTTATTACTCTGGGCTACAACCATATGCAAATCAATGCTAGAGTCACTCCAAAACTCTGAACTTCCAGGTCACATCCCCCTCAGGACAGGAACTTAATCAAGCTCCCATATGGCTCCAACTTATTTGGCTTCAACTACATGCACCTTGAGCTATTTGGCACTTGAATGTTATGAGACCTAGGTCTTGGCATTCCTGCATCACTTGGGGTTAATCAATGAGAAAACCACGTGATTAACCAAATGCATGAATTAATCTATATGAATTCATGCATGAATAATTAATTAATCTGAAGGTGATAAGGCTGCATTCTGACCCATTGCATTCTTGTTGACTGTGCAACTTCAGACATAGACCAACCACATGCAACCAGTATTGGTCAAACCCCATTCGGTGTAATCTTAAATCCTAGACACAACTATCCAGAGGGCTCATGTGTGAGTATGCTTATCTCGCCTATGGTTACTCACTGAGAAGAACAAAAAGTGAGAGGGGTATGTCCTGATGTAGGTCCTGAGCTGGCTGTGAAACAAGACAAGCTGAAACTCACAGATGAATCCCAATGAGGTCGAACCCAGTCTGTCATTGCTTATGTTCTGGTTCAGAGGTTAGACTAGTAGTTTGGGCTGAACGGTCTCTTTTCAGGTGGCATTAAGACTTGATTTGCAAAGTATTGTTTCTCATTTGAAATGGCACAGACAAGTTAAACATTATGGAATAGAATGTGCCCAAAGTAATTCCCAGTGGTTCTGATTAATTCAGCTTTTCCATCCATCATTTTTCTATTATCTAAGTAGGCCAAATAAAAGAGTGTTACAATTTATAATTGTACTCACATTTACGTGGCTGACAAGAGCTTTGGTAGTGAAGATAGGAAAGTGAGGACAGATTTTCGAATGTTCAATATTTGGTACCTCACAGCGGGGCACCGATAGATAAAAATGAAGCTCATGACGTTATTGAAGAGAATGCCCATTTTTGCTGCTGCTGCACAATCGAGATTCAATACATAATCAATCAATCAGTGCTTGTTAAGCATGCCTACTCACCCGTGAGGGTCTCAAGTCGTTGGGAAGAGGGGTGGGTTGCAGATCCAACTGGGCGCTGTGGTTCATTCGGAGAGCCAGGTCTTGAGATCCTTCCTGAATTGTTGTCAGAGATGGGGAGAGCCTGAGGTGAAGAGGCCTGGTGTTCCAGGATTTGGCAGCGAGGTAGGAGAAGGATCTTCCTCCAGTCCTGTTCTTGCGGATCTGATGGACGGTAGCGAGGGCCAGTTGGGAAGAGCGGAGGTGTCTGGTGGGTGTGTGGAATGAGAGGCGGTGGTTAAGATATGCTTGTCCGGCATCATGGAGGGCTTTGCAGGTGTGTGTGAGGATCTTGAAGGTTACTCTTTTGTTGACTGGGAGCCAGTGGAGTTCTCGTAGGTGTTCGGAGATGCGGCTGCGGCAGGGGAAGTTGAGGACCAGTCTGACTGCTGCGTTCTGCACGTTCTGAAGTTTTCTGAATATAGAGTGCATTGCCGTAGTTGAGTCTGCTGCTGATGAGTTGCATGGGTGACCATCTTCCTGGCCTCAGTGGGGATCCATGTGAAGGTTTTCCGGAGCATAAGGTCCAGCAGATGAGACAGAAAAATATTTGTGTGACCAACATGTAAGTGGCATGAAAAAAACGTAAGAGGGTAATGATGTCAGCAAGCACTATATTTAAGAAAAAGAAAGCAGGGGAACCAATCTTGGTGGACACATATACATATTGGTATAGCAGGGAGAGAGGACCACAGAGAAACTAAAACAAATGCTTGGTCTAATAAAAAGAGAACTAGACCAGGGATAAACGAGTGACCGTGAGAGTGGCTAGACTAGAATTTAAAGCAGGATGATCAACTATGTCAAACACTAATAACAGGTCATTATGGTGAGCCAAGTGAATGAAAGTGGAAAGTTGTGTACTTAAAATTTCCATTAAGGGATGTGCTTGTAAGCAGAATTGTTTTGGAATGAGAAGATTGTGAGTAAAGAGGGACAGAGCAAAATGGTCGAAGACCAAGCCTTCGAGTGTTTTTACAAAGAAAGAGAGCAGAGCAAAGAGGTGGTCATTGGAGAGGATACAGAGGGTAGCAGTAGTTTTGTTGGGCAAAGGTGAAGTAACAACAGGTTTGAAATACATTGAGCAGTGCCCTTACAAATGAAAGCAGTTGAAGAGAGCAGTAAAACAGGACAAAGAATGGCTTGGTGGTCCAATTGGTCGGAAGGGTACAGAAAGGGTGGATAGCAAGAGCAATAGCAATATCTATGAATTCCGCCAGGGATGATAAGAAGGTGAGCTGATAACTATGACAGGGGAGTGGGATGGTAACTGAGGGAGGCAGTGGTGTGATAAAAGGGTAGACCTTACAGGGCAGCTACAGAAGTAATGGTATGCGTTAACTGATTTGGGTGGGTTTTGAGGAAGGTGATCAAGTATGAGGACTTGGAAAACTTGAGGATCTTGTTTGGGGTTTTATAGAGCTTCAAGCAATAAGGTGTTCTGGTGTTCCACCATTTGAGGAGGTGACTGCTAACAAGTGTCTTAAGAACAGATATTGGGAGTAATCCAAGATGGAGGTGAGGAACTAATAGGGTGCGAATCAAGGGAATAGTGTGTGTCACATGCTAACAGTAGCATGACATTGAACTGGACTAATCAGGCTGGGTTGAGGAATATGTCTAAACTATACTAGGTTCCACATGAAACCGACTATAAAAAACACAGAATCTAGAATACGGACCGCCAAAATCTCAATCAGGCCCATATCCAACCAAACTCATTTTCCACATATATCACGACTGGTTTATATTACTATTGTAATTGCTGTTCTTGTATATTTGGGAGTGAATGCTTATAAGAAAATGAGGTGCAAGTGACATTTTTATAGTGAGATATTTATCTAAGGTTGAAATTTAGGCTATGTATCTTTTAGTGCCTATGGTTATGGAAAGATGGTTTTGAAGTCTGTTTTCACATGCTGCCTTGTGTTTGTCCTTTTAGTCACAGAGTACAGTTCCTAGGTATTGTAAGAAGGTTTCACCATGTTTCCTAGTGTGAAAGAAAAAAAAGTACCTCAGCGCTTGCCTGCAGTCTAAAACCTGTTTATTATGCAAAAATATGCGGAATGGCGTAAATGTGGATATTGCTGTCCAGAGGGGCATAGTTCCACCTCCCCACGCAGTTGAGCATTCAATGCTAACTTCTCAGCAAATTATCCCACTTTTATATCTTGCCCACATAAGTAACAGTAGGAGGGATCATGAAACAGACACCTTTTCAGTGGGAGTGAGCAGACGAGCAGCTTTCTTATGAGACGGTTACAAAAAGACATTGGAACTATGGGCATGATTACGAGTAGGACTGCCCTACTGCCGGTCTGCCAAACCCGTGTGCGCACCGCCCACCATATTATGACATTTTCAGTCACTGGCGGGCAGTTCTTTGGCCTTCCCATGATGGTGCCTATTAAATAGGCACTGCAATGGGAACTTCAAAGACAGTACCTGCATGGCATGGACTGGTGCAGTCCATGCCGTGCAGGTACTAGAGTGCATGCAGGGGGGCAAATCATGTGCCCCCCTGCATGCACCCCATGACCCAGAGGCAACAGGGGGCCCTGGAGGGCCCCCTTTGTTTCCTCTCCACCACAGTTTTCTTGGAGGAGAAACTGCCATGACAACTGTGGCGAAGAGGAAACTCGTAATATGCTTGGCTGGACCTCAGCGTTCCGCCGAGCATATTGCGGCCTCAAGACCTCCGCGCCACCGCCAATGACTTTTAATCCATGGCGGTTGCGGTGGTGCAACGGCGGTCTGGCGGTCCGTGGTCTGCCAGACTCTGAATCAGCCCCTAAGTGTGAAGAATGGAACTTCCTTGCTGAGATAACTAAATTCCTTATTCTTGCTTTGGAGTGGAAAGAACAAAAGTGAGGGTGGGGCACATCGAAAGCAAGACGGCCTGAACAATTAGATAAGTACAGCATAGGCATAAAAAATGGCTATGGATTAATCAACATGGCAGAAGTTAATACTGAATTAAATCAACATAAAACAGCAAAACGAGTTCAAGCTGGCACTAACCAGAAGTGCAGCATAGCCAGTTTTAGGAGCTGCTAACTAAGTCCATTTGAAATATTTTTCAGTATTTTGCTAGTCTGCTTTGTGTTTGTGTGATGTTGACACCAGCACAATGTGTTTCACAAAGAACCACATGCAGCCTTAGAATTATGAACATGTGAAAGGGAAGTCGAGCTCCTGGGTGTAAACGTGTCAACCTCCTCAGTCCTCATAAACCTGCAAGTCCATTGTCTCTGCTGAATTAGTCTCTTTTAGTTAATGGTCAATTTGCTTCTGCATTGAAAAGACAAAAAGCGTTTAGAATTAGGCCTGTGCGAAATTTTGTTTATGCCACAGTAATTATGCATGATTTCTGGCATTTTACATTACACTTGTTATGCGCAATGACTAGGATTATACCCTTATGCCAAGTTGTGCAATTGAGATGCTGTTAGGTAAAAATCCTATTGCGGGAGCACAGGAACAATGCCAATGTGTGACTGTTCTTCGTGTCATGTGCACTTTTGCACTATTATTTTCTCTGTTAAATGAGTGTTTCCTTCCAAAATGGACACAATTTTGCATTTCACGCACAAAATGCCAGACCGGCATTTCATGTAATTCAGCATAAATTTTTGGGGCATTTACCATAATTTCTGGCAAATTAAATGACGTTAAGGTTCACCCAAGGTTACTTAGAATGGAGCGCCGCTGCTTCCAAAGCCCTGCCTGCAATCCCAAGGGCTTGTTCCAGAAAGGCTTGCTCTTGGTACATTAAAGCCTGTAAAGCAAATCGTGACCAAGCGATGGTGCAAAGCATTGTTTCCCATTTCCTTTAATTACCACTCTCATAACTGTTTTTATTCGGAGAGCTGAGGATGCTTAAAGTTGATGTTTTCTCCCCCAAGAGAGACTGGCTGTGAGCTCCAGCGATCACTCTTCTAAAGAGAGGGCCTCCCTTCTCTGCGGCTCAGTCTGCGGAGCCACCCATGCGTTCCAACTCTTCATTCCACTTTGCAAATGAAGAGCAAAAGCAATTAAATAAATTGCACACAGACATGTTAAAGACTTGTCAGTCTGTTCCGGAACTGGTAATGGCTCTCCGAGAGGCGCTCTTCCCGTCGCGAGGGCTTTCGTTCATGAGGACTGTGGTTGAGAGAAGTGTAATTGCGGAGCTTTTCCTCGTACTCAACCACAAGGGAAGCCACTCTTGTATTTGTATAATTGTCTCTTGAAATTAATAACCCCTTCAGCATGGTACTTGGGCAGTTCCTTGCCACATGACAAAATATTCTTCCATGCCAGTTGATTTTCTTTTCGTCCATTTTCGTACTCTGCCTAACTCACAGGGCTTTATCCCAGGTGCACTTGTCTAAAAAAGTGTGACTGGTAAAACTGTGGCTAAGATAACACCAATATTATTTTAACCCTGCCTCTTTGTTGTGGCTGGCTCTGTTTTTGCTTGGTTTGGTGCGATCTGAAGCTGTGCGTCTTTTTATGAAAAATTAAGTGCTGCATCTTGGACTTCCATCATGAGTACCGCAGTAATAGATGTGCATTGATTTTTCTCATGCAATTATTCCTATGCCGCATACCCCGCATAATGATTTGACCTGGATAATTTGTCCTGGAAACACATGCAGTAGCTTCGCATGTAGTGTTAGCAAAGGCCAATTCAGTCGAAAAGTCATGGTTGCACCAGCATCTGCATTAAGAGACCCAAGCGTCAAACATCCCTTTTCCTGTAGTTTTTTTCTTTAGTCCTAATTTCCAGCCGCTTCTTTGCTAATGGTAAGCGTTCATCATGATATCGTGTATTGCCACAACTAAGTGCTCTTCGATGGAGGTCTTGCAGTTACCTGTACCATGTTGCATGTCTACTGTCATATTTTACAGGCAAGTAGCCTGCCCCTGTTCTTGCCGCGGGTGATTAGTTTTTAGAGCTTTCATGAGACAAGCACCCTTTGCTGCGAGTGATATTGCCTCTCTATCCTAAGGGATGGCTCACACTCAACCCTTGTCCACGACATGTATCTCTGAAGTTTTCGCTATTGTTGTGAGGAAATTATATCCCCTTCTTAAGCAGTCATTTCTTTGGGTCTGCCACCAGACAGCATTATTTGTTTGCAAAAACTCGTGCTATCAGTGCAACAAATAGACAGATAGTGGCTTTTGGATCAGCCCCCTTCAGCTATTACCTTGTTTACATTATACCCCACAGCCTTTGAAGATGGATAGATATTCTTTATTGAGGGATTAATTAAAATAATTTCAATCCATCTAAAAAGGGTTTTTCGGGGGTTAATACATAACTAACATTTCCGTGAGTTCATAGATACAGTTAAAAAGAATGAATGAATCAGCATTTCTTAAGCGCGTGGCTACCCGAAGGCATCCCAGCGCTGATAGCAGTACATCAAGAACTCCGAGCGGCATTAGGGAAACAGTAGTGTTTTAATTTGTTTTCGGAAGGTCAGATGGTTAGCCTCAAGACGAATCTGGAGGGGAAGGGAGTTCCATAACCTGGCGGCATTATAAGAAAAGAGACGTCCTCCACTTCTTGACTTTCTAATTTTAGGGACTGCGGCCAGATGTTTACTGTCCGAACGCAGGGCCCTGTTTGAACAATAAGGCAGAATGATGGAACAAATGATGGGCGGTCCCTTACCTGCTAATGCCTTGTGTGCAATACACAGAGCCTTAAACTTGATTCTCTCCTGTATGGGAAGCCAGTGGAGAGTGGCGAGGGCCGACTTTGCCGATTGGCGATTAGGAATTCTCAAGAGCATACGTGCTGCACAGTTTTGGACAATCTATAGTTTTGTAGTGGTAAAGCGTGGAACTCCTAAATAGAGGGCATTAGCGTAATCCAGCCGGGAGAGAATCAATGCCTGGACCATAAGTCTTGTGACGGGAAAAGGTAGAAGAGGAATGACTTTCCGCACCATCCTAAGGATACCATAGCAACTAGCTGCCACCTTCCGTGCCTGCTCCTTAAAGTCAAGATTGCGGTCAAGCCAAATGCCCAAGCTCTTAATCTGGTCCTTGGGAGGGGGAAAAGGGCCAAGGCAGATTGGCCAGAATGATCCTGCATTCAGAGTAGGGGACTTACCAAGGAGCATCAGCTCCGTCTTAGCCCCGTTCAGTTTCAGATATGAGCATTCCATCCAGATTGCTACCTTCTCCAAACACAAGGCTAAACCAGGCGCTGTGTTGTCAAGATGATTAAGAGAGACAACCAGCTGTGTATCATCGGCGTAGGTAACAATCTGGACTCCAAAAGGCTTCACTATCTCTGCCAGGGGGCTCATATAGACATTAAATAAAGTGGGGCTCAAGGAAGACCCCTGTGGGACACCGCATCTGAGGGGCATATTTTCAGAGATAGTTTCATCTTCAAAAACTTGGAAGGACCTGCCCTCCAAAAAGGATTGCAGCCACTTTAAAGCCCCCCCCCCGCTCACTCCCACATCCCTGAGTCTCTAGATCAGCAGCTGATGATTAACAGTGTCAAATGCTGCACTGAGATCTAGGAGAATAATACCAGCACAGCCTCTGCCATCTAAAATGTTCCTGGATTCTTCTACCACTGCCAATAGGGCGGTCTCGGTACCTTGTTGGGGCCTGAATCCGGTCAGAGAGGTATGGAGGCAGTTGTGGCTCTCCAGAAATACAGAGAGAGCTGAATTGACGTGCTTCTCCGCAGCCTTACTGATCCCTGGCAGTAATGAAATAGGACGGTAGTTCCCCAACAGCTCTGGGTCCAGATTGTTTTTTTTTAACAGTGCTTTTACAGTTGCGCATTTCCATGGGGGAGGGACAAGTCCCGTCAGAAATGAGGCATTAATCAGTTCCAGAATAACTGGGGACTCTGTGTCAAAGACTTGATTTAGAATGGTCGGAGGGACTGGATCTATGGGAGAGCCGGATTTTAATCGGTCAAGAATACCTCGCAGTGATGTCAGGTTCAAAGGAGGGATTTCCTCCAGAGAGCGTTCTAAAATTTGAGGCCCAATCTCAAAAAAGAGCTGTCCTTTTAGTGAAAAAGACAAAAACCCATAGTACTAAAACAACCTTGTACCATCGGGGCAGGTGACGTTAAAGTCCTAAATATCTCCAAGTTCTGCTGATCTTAAAGGGAAGTTTGTCAAGTGCCCGTGGTGCAAAGATGGCTTCTAGAAGGAAGTTCATTCCTGAAGACCAATTAAAGTACAATGGGCCAGATGTACGACCCTTTCATTTAGCGCCTAGCAATTTGCGACTCATTGCGAGTCGCAAATTGCGAGGCGCTAGATGAAATGTACAACAGTGTTATTACACTGTTTTGCGATTCCCAAAGGGGTTGCAAATTGCAAGGCTCATTAATATCAATGAGCCTCTCGCAATTTGCGAGCCCATTGGGAATGCCAGCCCTCCAAGGGATGGTGGCCTGCTGGGCTCAGCAGACCACCATGTCTGGGACTGATTTTCAATAAAGCAGCTTTTTTTTTTTTAAATGCAGTCCGTTTTCCATAAAGTAAAACGGGATGCATTTTTTTTTTAAAAATGAAACGTTTTCGTTTCATTTTTTAAGGGCAGGCAGTGGTCCCTGGGACCACTGCCTTGCCTTAAAAAATATTTTCCCCTGCATTTGCAAAGGGGAAGGGGTCCCCTGGGGACCGCTTCCCTTTTGCGACCCCATTACCACCCTCTTGAAGAGGGTGGTAATTAGCGAGTGTGCGGTCGCAAAACATTTGTACATGGGGTTGAGCTGGCTATTAGGAAGGGAACGCCCCTTCCTAATAGCGACTCGCAATTCCAAAATAACGAGTCGCAAATAAATTGCGACTCGCTATTTTGGAATGGTACATACCCCTATTGGTTTTTGCATGCGCAAACGGGTTCGCAAACCCGTTTGCGCATGCAAAAACCGTCGTACATCTGGCCCAAAGAGGTTTAACAACCTGTCGACATAGACCATCTGTAACAGCGGTGTTATCAGACCTACAAGGGGGATTTGACTGTAAAACTGCTAAAGTGCTTTTGAGGAATTTCAGGAATCTAGTGCCTAACTGAGTTGATTCGCCTTTCATGCATGTTTGTATGGCGACCTGGCAAGTCCTGTTGTTTATTACTCACAATACTGGGCGCAGGCAGTACATTCTTAGTGAGAACAAAGTTTCACAAACGTAGACGATGTGGGACAAGGATTCCTCTTCCCCTGCACAGAATCTGCATTGCCTGTTGTCCTCATTCAATTTCCTCCAGCCATACCAGTAGGCTTTTAAGGGGATTAGGCCGAATCTTAGTTTCATCAGCTGCCTTTTCATTTCCTTGCCAAGAGGTGGCGAGAGATAGCTCAGGAGTTTAAAGTATTCTTTAAAATTTGGTTCAGTTTAAGGCATTTTGTAGATTTCTAAGTGATTTATCAAATAACTCATTGCTTGGCATTACAGCTGATAAGCCACTGGTCTGGCACTGCCGGGAAGCAGGCATGCATACACAACTCAAGCTATTGCTAGAGACACACTATACACCCTGGGCTCGGCTAAATAGCAAGTGCCACTTGGGCGACACAGGAGATCCTGGCTGGCAGCAGTGGCAGCCAAGTGCTCAAGTGAGGCACACTGCCAGACCCTGGATTATTAATTTGGGCAGGAAGGACCCTTACCAACTTTATACACACACCCTGGTTATGTCTCAAAACAAGTCTGAGAAATTCTGCTCAAACCATTGTAGCTAAGGCAGAAGCAGAGACAATTACCCCGAGAAATGTGTGTTAAGTTCATGCAATATCAACAATTAAGAATTCCCAAACCAGTTTTGGAAAGGAATGAAAAATATAATTATTAAAAAGGTGCCCAAACCATTAAAAATGTTGAAGGCCAATTTAGTTCTAACTTTTTTAAGGCAGAATGTGCCTAGAAAAAGTAAAGGGCCAAACAGAAGCAACAGTGGTTTACCAGGACCTAGGTGCATTTTTAAGCCAACCCCAATGGAGCCGAGGTCAGATTCACAAAGCAGGTCCTTGCAGTCAAAGCTGTTTCCTTCAGTTTTTTTTTTTTACGGCAGTCAAAGCCCTCTAGTGGGGAATGGTCCAAGGTGAAGATGCAGGTTGTCCTCGAAAGTTGGATACATCAGTTTCAACCTCCCACTGAAGTTGTTGGTTTGGCACCAAAAGCACAGAGCAAGAAAAAACTGAATTTCATTGCCATTGAGGTGGTTTTGTCACCTTGCTCTTGTTCATGGTTTTAGTCACTCTTTTTGGTGCTCAGAATCCTCCATCGGGTCAAGGCTGGAAGTTGTAACTGGACAGAGCTCTATGAGGCCAAAAAAATCTTCATGTAGGACAAAACTGGTTTTCTTCCTGCCTTAGATGTGCCCTCCTTGGGCAAGCTTCAGCAACTTGTCACAGTCATTGGGAGACTGAAAATGCTTCTAAGTCCCACTTTTCTCCATCTGCTGGGAAGTTCTTTCTGGTCACTTTCACAGCCCCAGGTCCTCATAGCAGGCTTCTAGGGACCAGGTCTCTCTCCAGCCAGGGCTCCTAGACGGCCAATCATTTGGCAGATGAGTTAGCTTTCTCCAAAAGATTTTCCAGGGTTTGAAGCACTTTGAGCACAAAAATCAATGCAAGACAACTTCTTCATTGTATTGTATTGTAATTGCATTTATAGAGCGCTTACTACCCCCATACGAGGCGTCAAGATGCTTTTTCGGCGAGTAGCGTGCTATTCCGGAACCCATAAAGGATTAGTGGTGAATTAGTATGTTGACAAATGAAAGTAATATGAGTGGTGTATATGTTAGTCAGTTATTTGGATTGAGAAGGATAGTGGAGGGATAGAAGAGGGAACTGGTGTGCATTTATATAGCACTTGCTACCCCTTATGAGGTGTTGAAACACCTTTTCGGCGAGTAGCACGATACTCAGGAACCCATAAAGGATTTGTGGGGAATTAGTATATTGAAATAGTGAAATATGCAATTAATTTGAGTAGTGGACATGTTAGTCTGTTATTTGGATGGAAAAGGATAGTGGAGGGATTGAAGAGGGAAAGTTTTAGAATTTTGTTTGAGCTCATAGCAGTAGGAGGATGCTTGGGATGAGTAAAAGGGAGGTGGAGGGGGAAGAGTCAGAGGTAAGGGTTTAGAAAGGCTTGCTTGGGAGATCTGAATAGTAAAGAGGTATGAGATGATGCATGGAGGGGTAGAGTAGGGAAGAGTCTAGAAAGGGTTATCTTGGGGGTCATAGTTGTGGTATGGGGTGTGGGATGAATGAGAGAGTGGAGGTAGAGGATATATTGATAGAGGTATAGGGTGAGAAATAGGGTAGTGCATTGGAAAAGTAGGAGAATGAGGTTTGAGATGAGTCAGAGAGTTGAGGTAGAGGATATATTGAGAGCGGTATAGGGTGAGAAATAGGGTAGTGCACTGGATATGCTGAATTCGAAGAAATGTAATACATTTTTAGATACATATGTACATGGAAGTGTATATATATATATATATATATATATATATATATATATTCACTGAAAAAACCATAGGTTTCAGGCACGTTATAGTTAGAAATTAGCATTTAAAAAACCTTAGAAATTCACTGAAAAAACCATAAGGTTTTAGGGACAGTTATAGTTAGTTGGACATTGCACTCGTACAAAACCCGTGAAATTCCCCCGTTATAGTTAGTTCAGGTAACTATAACTCGCGCCCCGCAATGCACTGCTGATGACGTCACATATTACATCACTCATGACATGGTCAGTGACATCACTGATGACATCACTGATGACATCTCAAATGACATCACTGATGACATCACTGATGACATCATCCAGTGACTGTGTGTTTCTGTAAAGTTTAAATATGTTTAATATATATAGGGAAAGGCGTATTGAAGAATGAGTGGGTGTAGAAGCGCCTGAATGGATGATTTAGTAGGTGCGTGACTGAGTCTATAAGTGAGTGATTAAACGTATCTTACTGGATGCATGGGTGAGTGACTAAACTGTGTGAATGTCTGTATCCGTCTGTCTGTTGTTGTGTAAGCAACTGCATGGGTTTCTGACTAGCTAAATGAGTGTCTATATGGGTTATGGATTGGTTCTCTGAGTATCTGTATGGGTGCCTCAGTGTTTGTGTGGGTGGGGTGTGTGTGACTCTGTGCATAGATGTGTGAGTGGGTGATTCACTGGGTGCATGGTTTCAAGAGTGCGTCTGTGATGGACTGTATGGGTGGGTGAGTGTGTGTATGGGTGTGTTAGTGATTGAATGTATATCTCAGTGGTACATGTGTGAGTAACTACATATGTGAAAGGCAGTATATATATTGGTTGGAGTATATAAATGGCTATAAGTGAGAGTGTGTGATTGTGAGAGTGGCTATATGGATGAGTGTGTACTTGCATCAGTGATTGCATAGGAGCGTAAGAATGTGCTAGTATTTTTATGAGTAAGTGAGCTGGTGTGTATAACTGTATAGGTGAGTAAATTGGAGTGTGATTAATTATTTGCATGACTGACTAGGTGTGTGAGTACCTCTATGGATGAGTTGCGTTGTGTGAGTGTTTATATAGGTGTATGAGTGCATATGATAGTCCTGTACTGAGTGACCGTAAGTATGAGTGACTGTACGGGTGAGTGAGTAGATGTGTGTGTGTAGACCTAAGAATCAGTGAGTGGGTATGTACTTATTGGTATTGGAGTGTGTATCGTTTTGAGAATGGCAGTCTGTAATTTAGAGTGGGTGTTTCAAAACTTATATTAGGGTGTGAGAAGATGCATTAAATTCTCACATGGATGATGTCATCAGTGATGTCATCAGTGATGTCATTTGAGATGTCATCAGTGATGTCATCAGTGATGTCACTGACCATGTCATGAGTGATGTAATATGTGACGTCATCAGCAGTGCATTGCGGGGGCGCGAGTTATAGTTACCTGAACTAACTATAACGGGGAATTTCACGGGTTTTGTACGAGTGCAATGTCCAACTAACTATAACTGTCCCTAAAACCTTATGGTTTTTTCAGTGAATTTCTAAGGTTTTTTAAATGCTAATTTCTAACTATAACGTGCCTGAAACCTATGGTTTTTTCAGTGAATTTCAAAGGTTTTTTAAATGCTAATTTCTAACTATAACGTGTCTGAAACCTATGGTTTTTTCAGTGAATTTCAAAGGTTTTTTAAATGCTAATTCCTAACTATAACATGTCTGAAACCTACGGTTTTTTCAGTGAATTTCAAAGGTTTTGTAAATGACAATTTTTAAATGTATTAATTGTTATATTTATTTTTTTCATACTGATTTACTACATTTTTAGAAACAATTTTTTTTTACATATTTTATTTTTTAAATTACATTGTAATTACATTATACATTACAAAAAATACTTTCTCAGAATGAATTACTTTAGTTTAAATACTTTGCACATAGGCAATAGACTTTTAAGTACAGTAGTTACAGTTGTTGCAATGGGCAACACATTTTCAAACACAATGCAACATTCAGCTCAATGTGAATTTCTAGTTAAATGCAATTAGTTACTTTATGGATTACTTTTCTAACCACAGGACTGGATCCTAGATTCAGTCCTGGGACATCTCCTGTAAACAGTTGAGTAAAAGCGTTTTGGTTACAGTAGTGATTTTTAAGGAATATTATTGTATTTTAAAAGTTGACACTTTGAAACTTTTTCTCATAGAATCACCAATGTTATCCTATGGAAGGAAATTCACTTAGCAGGTAAAAACTGTTATCGTTACTTTTTCTTACTCAGTGTTGGATCCTGGATCCAGCACTGGTGCATCTCCTGTAAACAGTTGAAAGAATGCGTTTAAGTCATACAGGCGATTTTTAAGGAATATTTGTAGTTTGTGAAAATCGACACTTCGAAACTTTTCTGCTGAAAACCAGACAATGGATTCCTATGGAAGGAAATACAAGTTACTGGTAAGTACGGTTAGAATTACTTTTCAGGGTCAGTGCTGGGCTAAAAGATGCAGCACTGGGTTCTCTCCTGATAACAGGTGAGTAAATTGGAATTCGTACTTTGGTTGATTTTAGAGGAATATTATAAAGTTCCAAAACTCCACACTTAGAAGAATTTCCAAGTGAAACCAGTCAATGTTAGCCTATGAAGGAAATTCAAGTTACTGGTAAGTACGGTTAAAATTACTTTTGAGGATCAGTACTGGGCTGAAAGATGCAGCACTGAGGTCTCTCCTGATAACAGGTGAGTAAATCGGAATTCGTATTTCGGCTGATTTTAGAGGAATATTTTAAAGTTCCAAAACTCCACACTTAGAAGAATTTCCAAGTGAAACCAGTCAATGTTAGCCTATGGAAGGAAATTCAAGTTACTGGTAAGTACGGTTAAAATTACTTTTCAGGACCAGTACTGGGCTGAAAGATACAGCACTGAGGTCTCTCCTGATAACAGGTGAGTAAATCGGAATTCGTATTTCGGCTGATTTTAGAGGAATATTTGTATGTTTCAAAAATCAACACTTAGAAACTTTTTCAGCAAAAAGCAGGCAATGATATCCTATGGAAGGAAATTTAAGTTACTGGTAAGTACGGTTAAAATTACTTTTCAGGTTTAGTACTGGGCTGAAAGATGCAGCACTGAGGTCTCTCCTGATAACAGGTGAGTAAATCAGAATTCGTAGTTCGGCAGATTTTAGAGGAATATTTGCACAATGGTGAAGGGAGGGGCGGGGCCTGAGGTGACATCTGTGCAAACGCGCCCTGTGGCGCGTTTTAAGTTGGGGGATTAAGTCCCCTTGAATCATGAGGGTCCCTAGGGGCCAACTAGCCCACCAGGAACCTCCAGTATGCGCCAGGGGCTGCGTTGCAGAGACGTGTAGAGAGGCCACACCCCTTTTACACCTCTCTGCAACGCAGCTCTGTGGCGCTTTCTGGATGTACCTGTTGGGCTAGTTGGCCCCAGGGACCCTCAGGATTGAAGGGGATTTAATTCCCCATCTTAAAACGCGCCATGGGGCCTGTTTGCACACATGTCACCTCAGGCCCCGCCTCCCTTCACCACTGTGCAAACGCGCCCCGTGGCGCATTTTAAGTCGGGGGATTAACTCCCTTGAATCCTGAGGGTCCCTGGGGTGCAACTAGCCCACCAGCTACCTCCATTAAGCGCCACAGAGCTGCGTTGCACAGAGGTGTAAAAAGGGGCGTGGCCTCTGTCCACGTCTGTGCAACGCAGCCCCCTGGCGCATACTGGAGGTTCCTGGTGGGCTAGTTGGCCCCCAGGGACCCCCAGTATTCAAGGGGAATTCGTTCCCCCTCTGCAAACGCGCCAGGGGGCGCGTTTGCAGAGTGCTGTCAAAGAGGGGGCGTGGCCTCCCTCGCGATGCCGTTTTAAATTTTTTTTTTTTTTTTTTTAAAAGGGGGCTGTGTGGCCCCCCTTTTTAGTAATTTTTTGAGCCCTGGGGACCCCAACCCCCAGGGCCTGTCCCCCTTTTTAAAAAAATAAAATAAAAAAAGGACTGGGAAGGGGACCGCGTGGGCCCCCTCCCGTGGCCAATTTCGACCCGGGGACCCCATCCCCCGGGCCATAGCCACCTTTTTTTTTATTTGATGGAGGGGGCTGCCTGGCCCCCTCCTAAGGCCTCCTTAGGCCCCAGGGACCCCATCCCCCGGGGCTGGCCCTATCCTTTTGGGGTCCGTGGGGGACCCCAACTCCCCCACGGACCCTGCTGGCTCCCCGCCTCCTGCGGCATTGCTTTTCCACATGGGGAGCTGCTAATATGCAGCTCCCCATGTGGAAAAGCAATTCTGCTTTGAATTTTGGAAGCAAGAGCAGCTTTCCCTGCTCTCGCTTCCAAAATTCAAAGCAGTTTGCAATGACAGGACGGGAGCCGCGAGGCTCCCGTCCTGTCATTGCAAACAGCAGTGTCCCGGGGGTAGGCACCCTGGGACACTGCAGGAGCTGGCCCTGGGGGGTGGCGGTCCCCAGGGCCATCACTGGCTCCAGGAGGGGGGCCGCGCGGCCCCCCTCCCCACATTTTCAAAGCCCCGGGGAGGTGGTGGTCCCCGGGGCTTGGGGGTCCAAAACGGACCCCCATTTTCAATTTTGTTAGTGCCCCGGGGAGGTGGTGGTCCCCGGGGCGTGTGGGGGGGCTGGAGTCCCCCCACACAGGTTAATTTAATAAATAAAGAAGCCCCGGGGAGGTGGTGGTCCCCGGGGCTGCGGGAGGGCTCAGAGCCCTCCCGCAACTTTTTCTAATAAAGCCCCGGGGGGTGGCGGTCCCCGGGGCTTGGGGGGCCCTTAGAGGCCCCCCATACATAAAATAAACCCCCCAGCATGCCCCCGGGACTTGGCCCACCCGGGGGCAAATTATCATCGAAGCGCGGGAGACCGCGCTTCGATTTTTTCTCGGCAGGATCCGCGCTCCCTAAGCGCATCCTGCCGATTTTTTTTTTATTTAAATGCTTTTTTGCCCAGGGGGTCCTTGTGGGACCCCCTGAGCAGGCCTAGGGGTTAGGGTGTTTCTACCCTGCCCCCTTTGTGCGTTTGCGCACTTGTTTCTTTTTTTCTCGGCGGGATCCGCGCACCGTAAGCGCATCCCGCCGATTTTCTTAAAAAATGCTTTTTTCTGCCCAGGGGTCCTTGTGGGACCCCCTGAGCAGACCTAGGGGTCAGGGTGTTTCTACCCTGCCCCCTTTTGCGCTTTGCGCACTTGTTTCTGTCCCTCGGTTCTACCGAGGAGACAAAATGGCTGCCAACACTTCTTGATTTGGAGTGTTGACAGCCAATTAGCATGCAGCTCGTGATCGGGAGGGTACGCGGATCCGACGCGCCCATAGATATATATGTGATTTTAATTGTGAATTTCTCAGGAACTACTGAACGGATTTACACCATTTTAGCAAAAGGCACCAGTCTGAACCAAGGGCTACCTCTTTGCCAAATTTGGGGTAATTCCGTTCAGCAGTTCGGGCTGTAGCTGCGACTAAAGGTTCCTATGGAAAAATGAATGGGGAAAACGCGTTTTGGGACCCCCTTTTTCTCGGCCCCCGCTTGACGTATCACCCCGAGACTTTCAGGGTAGGAGCGGACCGGAGCGCCCCAACAAGTTGGAAGCTTTCGCGAAGATTCGTCAACCGGCGCCAACGTTATTGCAAATAGAATGTCGCGGATTTCCTATGGATAATAGGTCCTAACTATAACTATCTACTGGCGACCGCCAGTAGATAATATATATATATATATATATATACGCCTAAGGTAGGTAGTATATGTAGATTAAAGATGCATTTAATAAACTCCGGCTTTCAAGTGTTGTTGTGCTTTAAATTAAAATGTTGTTCTCTAGTTTAATAGTGAAGCAATAGTAGATAAATAGTTATGATAAAAGATTTACTTATTTATGCAGTCACTTATATACATGTTAAAACATAGAATAATGTAACTATCAGTAATATGTACATTTGTGAAGCAGAACTAATGAATATCTAGATTTTCAAAAACAATTATTATACACGTTTATACAAAGCAATATACATATATAGGTACCTATCTATAGTGCAAATAAAGTCTTATATACAGATGTATATGCTGTATTTTTCTGTTTGCGTATGGTGGTTATGTGGGAAAGAGCCAATTCTTGAGTTGTTTTCTGAATATAAGGTGGTTATCTGTGGATCTTATGTTGGGGGGGTAAAGAGTTCCATAGTTTGGCTGATTGAACAGAGAAGAATGTGCCACCCATGTTTTTTTCTTGTACATTGAGATTTTAAGGCGAGGTGTCACTCTAGAGCGGAGGTTCCTTTGTTGAATGCGTTTGGGGATTTTTTTTCCTGATGAAGAGCGGTCCCGTTCCATGTGCTTTGTGGGTGATAAAAAGTAGCTTGAACGTGGATTTTCTGGCAACTGGTAACCAATGCAGGACTTTCAAGGCAGGGGAGATGTGGTCCTGTGGCTTTATATGTAAGAGTAGTCTGGCAGCTGAGTTCTGAATCCGTTGTAGTCTTTTCATAGTTGTTAAAGGTGATCCGTGGTAGAGGCTATTGGCATAATCGAGTTTGGACAGAACAAGAGAGATGGTAGCCTGGACCTTGTGTGGAAATCCCAAATGGGGGAAGATTGGTCGCAGTGTTTTTATAGTAACAAAGCTAGAGCATGCTAATTTGTCCACTTGGGCATTCATTTATAGCTTGGAGTCCATGGTCATGCCAAGGTTTCTTACTTTCTTTGATACTTTAGGCGGTGTTCCCAGATCATCAGGCCAGGCAGCGAGCGGGTCATAATTTTTCCAATCGCCACACATGAGTATTCCGTTTTGGAAGCATTCAATTTGAGATGGCTCCACGTCATCCACTGATACACAGCTCTGAGACAACTGAAAATAGGGGACTTTCCAATGTCGTTGGGGAATTTGCATATTTGCATGTCATCTGCATAGATATAGCACGTGAGGTGAAATTGATTTATCAGTGCCGGTAATGACTTCATGTAGATGTTGAAAAGCATGGTCGAGATGATAGATCATTGAGAGACCCCTGCCTTTGTGAAGTACGGTTTGGACGAGAAAGGGGGGGGGGGCTATGGATGACATTAGTTCTGTTGTGATGGTAGGATGTGATCCAGTCTAGAGTAGCCCCCTTTATGCCGGCTTCGTAGAGTCTTTGTATCAGAGTGTCACGGTCAACCATGTCAAAGGCAGTCGAGAGGTCCAAGAGAAGTAGCGCAGAAACCCCGTTGCGGTCAACTGTGTTCTTCAGATCATCTCAGATGGCAAAGAGGGCAGATTCTGTGCCTCTTCCTTGACAGAATCCAGTTTGAAAGTCTGAAAGTATGGCATTATCTTCAATGAATTGTGACATCTGGACGAATGCTGCTCTTTCTATCAGTTTGCCCAGAAAAGGTCCATTTGTAATCGGTCTGTAGTTGTCAGGGTTCAGAGGGTCCAAGTTTGTTTTCTTCAGTAACTGGTGTATGTATGACTTTTTGAGTTCTTCTGGAAATGTTCCAGTAGTTAAGGAATTGTTGATGATTCTTCTTACTGGTGTGGCAGCAGAGGTTGTTAGAAGAATTGTCTTGAAGGTTTGCGGAAGACACGGGTCAGAAGGGCTGCCCGCAGGCCTGCTTGCTGTGACCAGGTCCAGAAATTCATTGTGTGAAATGTGTTGGAAGGAATGGAGAGGCTGGGTTAGAGTATTCTTGGATTGTTGTTTTGGAAAAGGGTTGGTGTTGGTGCTTTGACTTTGTTTTAAATAGGAGTCCAATGTGTCTGCTTTGGTCATATAATGATTTGCCAGTTTGTCTGTGAAATCTTGAGTAATGGGATGACCTCCTTCTATTCAATTTGGTTTACAAAATTCATTGAGAATTTTATAGAATTCTTTATTTGCACATTTAGCATTTTGAATTCTGTCTGAAAAGTACCTTTTCTTAGCTTTTTTGATAGCTGACTTGAATAATCTGTTAATTTTCTGTGGGCGAAGTTTGTCTTGATTGGTGTTTGTTTTGAGCCAGGCACATTGCAGCTTTCTAATTTGTTGTTTTATCTCCTTTATTTCTGTATTGTTGTTTTATCTCCTTTATCTATGTATTTCTCCAAGGTGCTTGTTTTCTTGTGGTATTAGGATATCAAAAGCTTCTTGTAGCCACTCATATAGTTTTTGAACAGAATTTATTGTGTGTAGAACTGTACTGGAAGTTAGTTGTGCTTCTAAGTGTTCCAAATTGAGTTTGTTCCACAGCTGATAAAGTGGATGCATGTGAGGTGGTTTTAGGTGTTTCGGTTAATGTTGTTAAGCAGGCAAATGGTGGTTTTACCATGTAACTGGAGTTATTGTTTGAAAGGTAACTAGTTCTGTATTTGCAAAAATGACATATTAGGATGTGTCCAGCGATGTGTGTGGGTTTGTGGACAATCTGATGCAGGTTCAGTGAGTTTAGGCCTGCAATGATTGTTTTCGGATGGGGAATATTGGGTTTGTCAAACCAAATGTTGAGGTCACCGAGAATGCATAGGTTGGATTGTAGTGTTATTAGATTTAAAACTGTGTCTAGAAGTCTGTCTGGGAATGTTGCATTGCTAGGTGGAGGTCTGTAAAGGAGCTGGAAGTTACAGGAGGAAGACGGTGTAGGATTGCATCTGGTGAAAAGGGCCTCACAATCTTTTATGGAGACGTCATCAGCTTTAGTGATATGTAATGTTTGCCTGAACCCAACAGCTATGCCATCTACTTTTTTTGCCTATAAGATTTTGGGTGATAGTTTGATAGCCTAGAGGAACGGCTTAATGCAGGACTGGAGTGATATCATCTCCCAACCATGATTCAGTTATGAATAGTATGTTTTGTATCAGTGAGAATGTATTTAGGGCCACATGTTCAAAGGCTTTTTGTGGTTGCAAACGGGCCAATTCACAGAATCAGCCCTTTTGCAAACACAAAAATGCCTTTTCACATGTACAAAGCCCTATTTGCGATTAAGTAACCTATTTTCAAAACGCAAATTGGGTTTGCGTTTCAGTATTAGGAAGGGGCGTGTTTAGGGCGTCTCTTCCTAATACTGAATCGTAGTGGTATGTGTGAATGTTTTGCGACAGAAATGTGGTCACAAAGCATTTGCATTTTACCATCTGCTTCAAGTAGGTACTAGCCCATTCGCAAATGGGAAGGGTTCCCCAAAGTTCCACTTCCCCTTTGTGAAGGTTTGTAAAAACATTTTTAAGAGCAGGCAGTGGTCCCAAGTACCACTACCTGCTCTTAAAAAATGAAAAGAAAACGTTTCTTTTTTTGTTCTCCTTTAAGGAAAATGGGCTGCATTAAAAAAAAAAATCAAAAAAACCAATTATAATAAAAAATAAAATAAAATGATTGCTTATTTAAAAGCAGTCGCAGACATGGTGGTCTGCTGATCCCAGCAGGCCACCATCTCTGTGATTTTAGCTATTCCCAGTGGGTCTTCAACCAAGACCTATCTCATTAATATTCATGAGGTAGGTGTATTTGCGACCCACTGGGAATCGCAAAATGTGTCGAAGAGAAATTTGTACATTGGTGTTTGCAATTTCCAAATAGCGAATCGCAAAAATTCACTATTTGGTAATCGCAAACGATTGCCTTTGTACATGTGGCCCTTTCCTTTTTCAAGTATATTTTGACATTTGTTTTGTGTTTTTGGGTCCCACAGCTCCCATTGACCCCAATGAACACAGGGGTCATAGGAACAGTTCTAGAGGTACCTGGCTGTCTCCTGTGACCTAACATTACACATTTTTTTTCCAGAGTTTTATATAGCGCAAACTTGACCCCGAGGTATCGGGTATCAGAGCACTTTACATGAGCACCAGTTGCGATACACAAGGACACATACATTTTTGTTAGGCACAGGGAGATTAAGTGATTTGCCCAGAATCATAGGGTGTTGAACGTCGTTGCCGAGACTCGAACCCAGTTCCCCAGATTTGAGGTCGACCGCCCTAGCCGTTAGGCCACATCCTCTCCCCAAATGATCCCTCTCTGAAGCCATTGCCTCTGGTGTGACTAAAGAATTTGAGGCCAGATGTACAAAAATTCAGAAATTGATATTCCTAATGTGTGAAACTCATTGAGCTTCATTTAGGGATTCCTTATGGGTCGCAAATCCACCTATCTCATGAATATTAGCAGACCACCATCTAATTGCTTTTTAATAAAGCAATCTTTTTTTTTTAAACGCAGGCCATTTTCCTTAAAGAAAAATGGGATGCGTTCAAAAAGAAAAAAATGAATCCTTGAAGCTTCATTTTGTAAGAGTAGGCAGTAGTCCGTGGGACCACTGCCTGCTCTTAAAAAATATTTTGTATATTCTCACAGGGGAAGGGATCCCTTGGGGACCTTTTCCTCATTGCAATTTGGGTAACCACCAGTTTTACACTGGTGGTAAAGAATTACTGTTTTGCAACTGGAATTTGGTCGCAAAACAGTAATACATACAATACCAATTCAGTATTAAGAAGGGACGCCCTAAACATGCCCCTTCCAACACAAGTTACCAAATCGCATTTTGCATTTTCTACATTTGAAAAAGCATGTTTCCAGTCGCAAACGGCACTATTCTACAAATCTGGCCATTTGCGACCGGAAAAACTCTTTGTAAATCTGGCTCACAGTGGGGAATTTGGGACTGTGGATTCCCAACCTTGTTGGTCCTCAGTGGGTGACTGTGTCTCTACTGATCAACCCTGGAGAGAGGGAATCAAACAATTCTGCAGAACTGTGAAGATTATCCGCAAGAGAGAGGACGGCTACTGTCCTTCATTCATTTCACAGCTCTTACTGCAAGGTAAGAATATAAGTAGTTCAATCAAATAAAAACTTTGTGCGTTAAAATGTTAACTAAAACCATTTATCATTTTACTAATTAAGGGAAAAACTGTGTTAGATAAATGTAGACCACATTACATGGGCATGGGTAGTAACCAGAAAGAAGCTGGCCCTACAGATCAGTTGTAATATTTTCCACACACGCTCACAGAGTGCACTCTAAAAAATGGCATGCTTTTTGTTTGTGCAGTGCTCACCTACTATTTCTGAAGTCATGGAATACAGGTGATATTTAGGTGTGGTAGACTGCTCTAAGGATGGATTGTGCTGCACCACACAGGACTATACCATATTATACAATTGTTACCAGATGTAGAGCTGAGATTGGTCAGTCCTGAAGAAAGGAGCAGTTTACTTACAGAGAACTGATCTGAACAGTGGACTCCACACTCTCAGTGACCCCGAGAGAGATGTATGTGGGACTGAGTATGCGGTGTAGGAACAAGCTGTAGTAGGCTTATGCTGAAGATTTTCTCAGAGTTTGCTCAGACATTAGCATGGGGCTAAACAGCACTATACATAACTCAATGATTTTCGAAGAAAATAAGAATATGCCTTATCAAGAACCCGTGCTGGCTTCCAACGTTGATTATGCTAGATGGAAACCTCAACTAAAACAATCCACTAATAACATCCAAACATTTAAAACTGAACTAGAATGCATAATTCTGATCTCAACAGATGGATGGACAATTTCCTGAGAATTGTCTAGTTTTCCAAGCCTGCTGAATTTTGCCAACTCGGTTTGGGGTATACTTAGCTTACAGCAGCAAATATGATTTAAAAGGTATTTACTGAATAGTTAGGTAAAGATTTAGCGGTTGATCCACAAAAGCATTTATGAGTATGGGAAGTAGTACTACAGGAGTTGCCTTTTGCATATTCTTTCATGACTTTTTAAACAGGCTTCAAAACGACCAACTATCTATTAATGCAAGTGCAAAGAGGGAACATTCTTTTGTATTTGTGCTAATTGTATATAAAGATTCTCTGAATATTTTGTTTCTATTCCCATTTAGATGTTTTGGGGCAATTCACAAAGGCATGAAAGAGTACATAAAAAGCAGTACAGGAGTACTACTTTAAGTGCTCCAAAAGCCTTTGTGAGGAGGTCCCTTAGGGTTCACACTTGAAATTAAAATAGAAAAAAAATGCAAGTCCAATCAAAAGAATAATGTACCGTTTAGCATTTGCAAAGTGTTAGCTGGATTACTGAAGTTGTTATGCAATGACCAAGTAATTGAGCCTGTGGATTTTTGTAATTGGGTAACTCCAAACGTGATCATGTAAAGAAAAGAGATGATATATGACTATGTACAGACCTTTCCTTGTTGCACTGGCAAATAACAATTGACTGTCACGAACTTCTAAAAAAAAAAGTATATATTACCCAAACATTTGGAATGCCTGAGATTTCTGTACCTTCGATTAGCATGCTGCATACCACTGAGGTAAAATTAGCACCAAATTTTAGGCGTCTGTCCGCCTTAATAGCACCTGGCTATGCTTTTGAGTCGCTTTGATTGCCTCTAGAAACCTCTTCAGTTGCAGCTGCATTCCAAAAAGTGATGCATGTTTTGGTTAAGGAATTTGATGGTACCTCAGCATTTCAAGGTTATAAACTGATATGTGCTGTTGTGATGAGACTACAAAATTGCATTTACCACATCTCTAGTGGTAAAATGCTAGGGTATGACTTCTTTCAAATCTGTTGTTTTCATCAGTAGTTTGCATTGGAGAGGTTTTTAGTAGTGTGTAGAGGTTAGCATTAATGATACCGCTGGAATAACCAGAGGTGTGGTTTTGGCACAATGATGGTTGTATGCCTATGAGGTAAATGACAATTTGAAAAATGTCCAGATTACATAATTAATGGATGGCCCAGAAGCAGGATATTAGAGAAACCTGGGAAAGCGTTTTAGAAATTCAATGCATAGTTCTTTATTGTGCATAGACAAGCAACTGAATTATTTGCAATGGAATTCAAATTAGAGTTGCTGAAAGATTGTAGGTGTAAAATAACGTAAGGGAAGTTTTTGTTGTATCATCATACACAACATAGCACTACAGGAATCTTCCATTTTGAAATGTTAAAGAAAAGAATTGCTGGTACACTGGTGTTTCCGGGATGGGTTAAGGGGCGTAAAGAGAAAAATATATATGGTTAAATTGATGTTAGTGAGGTGGAAACATCCTCTGCATGGTATTAGGGTGTTATCCCCTGCCCCGAGTGCTCTACTATATGTGAATCTGTTGGGGACCTGTCCTGTAACCACGATGGGCGCACCAAGCGTGCCCTCATAGTGAATAGTGAATAGAGGATTACTGTCACTGTAGTGGGTGTAGCAAATAAAGCAGAGGTGGCAGTATACCATGTTTTGTGATTTGTATGGTTGACCTGACCTTTTCATCTTGGTCAATGAGAGTGTGGCCTTCTGCCCCCTCTTTTGTATAGTTCTACTGTAATGTATCTCTGAGAACCTTACGCTGACATCACACGTATGTCGAGTGTGTGTGCATGTATAGTAAGCTTGTATAGTATGTATGTATGCATGTATGCATGTATAGTAAGCTTGTGATGCATGCATGTGAAGGACTCTGTGTGTGTAAATCAGAGTATTGAAGTCAGTGAAATCCATTTTGGATACCCCTGGTTAAGCATGGCACACAATGGAGTATCAGGGCAGCTTCTCCACCAAGTGGAAGGGTGATGGAGATCAAGACAGTGAAGTGAAGAGGATGGAACATGACTACTTTTAGAAATTCTAAGAAGACTTAGTAAGCAATCGGTTGTTGATTAGTTTTTCCTTCTTTCCATTTGATAGATGGTAGATCACACAGCTATTTGGTAGATGGTAGGGGGTGAAAGGTGAGACTGCAGTTTCTATTTTTCAGTGTCTGAAAGTCTCTTTTCAAGGCTTGCTGTTTTGCCTGTCCTTGATTACTGCTTTAGAAAGGCTGATGACAGGCAGGTGCAGAAAACTCACACTTTTTATTTGCCCATATTTTGGATGTTTCTGCTTGAAGACAAGCCTCAGTGCTACCTCCTGTGAGAAGTAGCTCTTTACGGTGTATCCAAAGCTGTGCCTGGAGAGCAGCATGATAAGGACAAACCTGTTATGAAATTTGCGACAGTAGACCCACATCCCCTGTCTGAAACGTGGGATCCAAACCATACCACTTTGTGACACTTCCAAATTTTTCATGACCTAGAAAGGGAGTGCTCCGGAAAGTACTTACTTCCAGAGGTGAGCGTTCATCACCTAAGTCTGCACTTTCTGCTGGAGGAGCAGAGGATTTTACTAGTGCCTAAAAGCCAGCCTGCTTGCTTGCTGCGAGAGGGAAGGAAAGTGCTTGGCCTGTACAGTACGAGAGACTGTCAAGGAGGAAAATCTCAGCATGTTCTGGTGTGTTCAGCACCCAGAGAAAAGAGATGCTGACAGAGATTGAAGACAGGACTGACCCTTACTGTGGGGAAGGGGGTTCGACACTCTGGTTTTTGTGCAGTTATTGACCAATAACTTACTCAATGATGTACTCAGTCAGGCTTGGCTGTGGACCATGTGGCACAGCACTCTTCACCAATGACTGCACGATCTGCCTGGGGGAGGCTGCAACTGCACCTCACTATTGGACATCTGGGGCCATATCATACCTACAGCACATTTTCCTTGTTTGCGCCGGGTACACCTTTTAAAAAGTGCGCCCAGCACAAACAAGGAACATGCGCTGTATTAGGTTGAATGCACTGCCCTGGGTGCAACCGCGAATTTGTGCTGCTCCCCGGGAGGCAGCGCATTCATGTGAAAAATGGAGCAGCTGCTTTGAGGCCGCTCCGTCACTCACAGTGAAGCGACAACCTGCCTGCACTTTTAAGGGGATTAGAGATCCACATGCAGGTGGGTGCAGTGAGTGACTGCACCTGCCTGCAAGTGGATGTCTAGGGGGGTCCATGTGGCCCCCTTTTCCCCCTCCTGATGGATGCCATCAAGGGGTGCACTGACAGTGAACCACCTTTTAGGTGGCGCAGTGTCAGTGCACCTCCTGACAGCTTCTTTGCTTCTGCGCCCGTGTCAATAATGCAGTGCGGGCGCAGAGGCCAAGCGATTCCCTCAATTGCATGGGGCCACTCAAATGAGGGAACGCCCTCAGATGAAAGCACTGCCGCTTTACGTGTGCCAGTGCTATCGGTATTACAGAAGGGGACGCTGCCCCTTCTGTAATACCAAAGTGCCCCGGGGGCGCGCAAAGCAAGCACAAACACTCGTTGTGCCACCGGGGCACTTCTATAATGTGGCCCTTGATCTTCCCAGATATGTCCAGGTGACCACAACTGCACCTCGCCATCGAACACCTGATCAGCCGGAGAGGCCGCGCTTGTGCACCACCTAATGGCAGCCGTCCGGTCAGAGAAACTGCTTCTGTGGATGACGCAATATTGTGACATCCAGACCCATGCTCATTTTGTGAGCAGTATTGTCCTGCCCCTTCTCCTGGAGACCGGCCTCTGTGAGGTTGGACTGCACCTGGCCAACACACTGACCTCATGGAACCAGCGCACAAGTATTGCTAAGCTCCCTCGCAACCAAAACTGCTGAACGGAGGCGTGCATGCCCCGAACTTGAGACTTGCTTCCCGAAGGAGAGTACAGGTTAGATTAAGTGACTGTGTTACGCTCTCAACCTCCGTCGGGAAATGACTGTGTTAATCTGCTCCCAGGTCTAATTTGTGTCTCCACCTCCAGTATTCGAGGTTCTAGCGCCTAGACGGCACCTGGGTGTGGGGACATCATTAGAATGGCATGTTATTATCACTATTTGAAGACAGTAATCAGGGACTACATTCATCATTTGATTATAAATAATTTACCAAAAGACAGGCACTGTGCTGGACGGTCTTGTTATTGTGTCTCCCTGAGAAGCCTTGGACTGCTCACTGTCGCTAGCCTGAAAGTCAAGAGCGGAAAGAGTTTTACTTTTCTCGATTTTCAGAACCATAGTAGGAGGGACACCTGTGACAAACGCCCTAGAAAAGGATTTATTTCAAAAGACCACATCTGCACATTTTTTTCAAGTCTGCTTCAGTCTGTTAAGGCGAAACCTAAAAACTGTGCTCTAGCCTCAAATTCTTGCAGACCGTAAGTGACATTCAGTTGTGGCAATTCAATGAAGAAAGGAAAAAGGATTGATATTTTTTTCTAAGTATATATTTATTACATTTTTGGGATTTTCAATTACAAACAATAAATTCGGAAATTTCGCCAAGAGTGAAGGACAATGCTATAACTGACGGGATGCATATCAACACAGGAATTCGAATGCGCATTATACATTTGCCTACTGCCATTTTCTTTATACATAAGAACTACTGCTCTATCTTTCGATGAATTGTCATATAATATACCGTTCTCCATATAATTAAGGCGGATGGTCATCTGGTGGGCATTGCAAGCATCTGGTTAGATCAAGCCTCATTTCCGGGTCTAGCTTTTCATCCCTTCTTGCCAATTTCATCCTAATTTCTTCTGCTGCAGACCATTTAGCGAAATCCCTTATACAGCCTTCTATTTAGGGTGTTTTGGAGCTTAACCAGTTGCTAGTCCTCTTTTAGCAAGCAGATGTGTAAATTGTATACATTTTTTCTTTATCTTGTTCGTAGTGTGACTGGCTCTCATGCCCATGATATACGTCTGTGGGTACATCATCAGTTTGTATTGCCTCTTGGTATCTACGTACCACCTTCTCTCAACAAACTTTTATTCTCATCTTTCCCAAGTTAAGTGTAATAAGTGCATCTACTTGTTTACATTTGGGACATTCTATATTTTGTGTCGGTCTATTTTATGTAGCATTACTGAGCTAATGCACGCCCTGTCGGCAAAATTATATTGTATGAGTCTGAATCTAGCGTTAGTAGATGCTGTATGTATAAGTGAAAAATCCTCCTCCAATTTCTATCTGTAAAATGAGTGCCATAATTAGTTTCCCAATTCCTGTCATGCTATGAGCAGGGGTTTGGTAGTACCAGCCCTTAGAGCTGTATATATCTTGATTATGACTCCCCGGCCATAATCTGCTTGAATTATTGTTTCTAGAATAAGAGATCTGTGGGGCGTCCCTGTTACTTACTGTTCCCCATACCTTCTTAGCTAATCTGCGACTTGTTCCACACTGTACAAAATGCCATTTCCCCAGCTGGAAAGTCTTCACTGTCTCCTCTAGTCTAATCATTGCATCTGCCTTGTACAGGTCTCCTGCTGCTGTGCAGCCTCCACTTTTCCATGCATCCATACATAGAATTCTTTGCCTGCGTGTATAAAGTCTGAGATCTCCCACAATGATAGAGTGTAAGGATGGAAACATCCTCGAAGCCTGCACAGCCATTCAGACTATTGGCAGGTGATCCTGTAGCACTACCCACTCTCATACAATCTCTTTGTGAGGCCTGTATGCAGTGTTAGTTCTCCCAGTATGTCACCATCCATACTGGATTCTGTGTCATACTAGCCCGCCACGTATTTCAGTTGGGAAGCCTGGTAGTATGCTTCCAAATCCAGGAATCTTTCAGCCACCGCCCTCATATGGGCACTGTAGTGTTTCCAAGTCATGCATCCAAGTTCTATTAATATAGACCTCTACTGAGATCCACAATATGATGATACAATGTATACAAGTTAATCGGATACATAGTGCCACAATATAAAAATGCAATATATACAGAAGAAATTGTTATTCACAGTGACAACATCTCTAAAACGACAGAAGAAACTATTTAAAAAAAACTTTAAAACTTTATAACAAACAAATTCATCTGGTGGAGCTCTTAATAACTCGATCAGATCCATAGTTCTAGAGATATATTTAGAGAAAAGCAATATGACAATATAATTTATGCAAGTTAATCAGATCCTGTAGGAAGCTGGCTCTGTACATACTATACCAAAGTGAGATATAGTGTGCACAGAGTCCAGTGGAACCCCAAAGGTAGACAGAGGTAAAGTTAGATAGCACTTCACTCTCTATTTGTGGTAGTGTGGTCGAGCAGTAAGGCAGTATCAGAGGACAGTGTTAAGCATTTGTTGTACACACTCAGTCAGCAAATGAATTCACACACCCAAAGACTGAACTTCAGACCAATTGTTTTTGTATGAAAATATTCTTTTAGTTATTTTATTTTCTAGAACCAAGCAAGCCTGGCACAGGTAAGCAATGCATACTCTACAGTAGTAATGCAGTTTGTAAACAGTTTGAATTGGAATTGTATATGCACTTTGTTTTGACTTACAGTATGGTTTCAGAGAAATGCAATACTTTGGAAATACAGTACATAGACTTGAATGGGCTTTTCAGTAAAATTACAAGTAAGTTACTTTTGAGATTACTTTTCTTACTCAGAGTAGTATACCTGGATACTACTCTGGGACATTTCCTGCAAACAGGTAAGTAAAATCGTTTTTGTTAGTTAGTGCAATTTTAAAGAATTTCTTAAGGTTTTCAAACTCCACACTTGAAAACTTTTCCAGGAAAAACAGTCAATGTTATCCTATGGAGGAAAATAGTGTTATCGGTTTTGAGGTAAGTATTTGGTAGTGCGAGTTGGGATTCTGGAGGTAGACTCAGGGGTCCCCCAGGGTCAAGGATGTACTCTAGTAACACCCTCAGCGGCACTAGGGCGGCCGGGTGCAGAGTGCTGAGGCCCAATGTTATCCAATGGGGGATAGGGAGCCTCCGGTTGGTGGCTGCTGGCAAGCAGGCCACTTGGGTGTGGGAGCAAAGCTCCTGGACTTTAGCTCAGGTCAAATGGGGAAACAAAGTAGCACCAAAGGTGCACCCTCAGCGGCACTAGGGCGGCCGGGTGCAGGGTGCTGTTTCGACATTGGGCGCCCTGTTGTTTTCAATGGGGAACCTCCGGTTTGCGAAGGCACTTCAGGCTTGGGGACGAAGGTCTTCTGGGTGCGACCACCACTTCGAGAGGTAAGTTGGGAAGTTAGGGACCATCGGTTTGGGCACCCAAGGCTGTGGGGCATCGGGTGCAGGGGTGCCTTTTTGGGTTCGAATCTTCTTATCAGCTCCTGGTCGCGATTGGGGGGACCTTCCGAATTTAGTCTGCAGGGGTCGGCTGGAGGCTTGAGGCAGGTCAGGAGTCACCGGATTTTGAGTCAGGATCGCTGTGGGGACCTCCTCGTGGTGTTTTCCCACTCGAGCTCGGGCCGTGGATGGCGGGTGCAGAGTGGGGCGGATCCCCAGTGTCCGGCCGGAGCCAGAGGTTGCAGATGAACAAATCCGGTGTTCAAGGGAGACAACGTCTTTGTGGTTGAAGGCAGGCAGGTCCTCCGGGGTTTTCGATGTTGCTGGCTACAGGACACACCGGGATTTCGCAGGAGCAGGTTCGAGGCGAAGACAGGCCGGTAGGGCTGGGGCCAAGTCAGTGGGTGTCTTTATCTTGTTAGCTGCTGCACGGCTGTTCGGTCCTTCTTCTTCTTCTTGTAGTTTTTTCTTGTCTGAGGAAGCAAGGTTCAGGGGTGCCCCTAACTACTAGATTTAGGAGCTTTACAGGTAGGTAAAAGGCAGGGACCAAGGGTCCCTTCCCTGGGGTGGGTACACCCCCTATTATGCCACCCTCCAGTGGGAGGGGGGCATGAGCCTGTCCCTGGTTGGCTGAGTCCCCCCATCTTCAAGATGGGGTGGACTGAGAGTTGTGCTTCACCTTGTATCCCCCACCTGAGGGGTGGGGTTGGCAGAGGTGGGCACACCTCTCTTCCTCACTTGTTTTTTCCACCGGTTCTCCTGCCCAAAGTGGGGGTCAGAACCAGTGGGGACCAGTTGCGGAGAGCAGCAAGTGGCCTGGGGAAGCTCACAAAGGCGGCAAGCCTTTGAAGCTTCCCCTTCGTGAACCCTGCCCATCCTGGGGGAGGAGGCTTGGCACGTCATCCCAGGATGTGCATTGTTTCAGACCCCAGAGAGCAGCAGGCTCTCGACCCAGGGGTCCAGAAACATGTCTGGTGGTGGCAGCTGAAAGCAGCCGCTCAGCCTGGACACTAGTGGTAGGTTAGTTTTTAGGGGGCATCTCTAAGATGCCCTCTGTGTGCATTTTTCATTAAATCCCACACTGGCATCAGTGTGGGTTTAATGTGCTGAGAAGTTTGATACCAAACTTCTCAGTTTTCAGTGTAGCCATTCTGGTGCTGTGGAGTTCTTAATGACAAACTCCCAGCACCATATACTCTTAATGGCAGCACTTTTACAGTGTCTAAGAATGGACTTAGACACTGTAGGGGTACAGGGCTCATGCACCTGTCCCCACACCACTGGTTTAGGGCACCCAGCTAGAGGGGTGACTGACCTATGCCAGGGCAGTGGGTTGCAGGCATGGCACACAGAGATGTGTGCCATGTCGACTCTTCACTTTGTTCTGCACCAAAACACGCAGCCTGCAAAGGCAGTGTGTGAGTGTAATGGTACAGGACCTCTAAGGGAGAGAGGATTCACTATTGAGCCTTTCTTCTTAGTGGGGGCTAATTTTGATAAGGGGAGGCTTCCTCTTCAGAGTACTAGATACCGAGATAAGAGTGCTTTCGAAATGGGGAACTGAATTAGCTCCTTTGTTGGTTTGTTCAAGCAACTGGGACTCTATTATTCTATTAATTTCTTTGTTGATTAGTTTCTGGTTCTCACTGTTCCAAAATAATCGTCCTTGCTTTAGTTGGATTGATACCTCTCCCTTTCCGTATGATAGGGACCATGTAGATATTGGCTGTATGCAAATGTCTGTTTCCAGGAGGAGTATTGCATGGTCGCTACTTTGGACAAATGGTGTGGAGAAACTGCAAAACTTGTTGAATAAGTCATAGCTACTGATGACATAGTCCAATATAGATAGCCCAGTTGGCCCTTTCCATGTATAACACACTGGCACGTCTCCTTCCGTTCTCCCATTCACAATTATCCCGTTGATTCCATCAATTAGTTCCAGTAACATTCTCCCTCTCCTCTCGGCCCTAATAGGGTCTGGGAGGACAGAAGCCAGAATAAAGCAAGATTCTTTGAGCTCGGAGTTCCGATATGTATTCAGCAAAGAATAGGAGATTTTCGCTTTAAAATCGCCCATTAAAAGTACTTGTGCATTTTTGCTAGAACCTAGTATAATGTCTATTTGATCCAATATATTTGTGAGCACTATATTATGTTCGAGCCCAGGAGGAACATAGATGTTAAACAAGAATAGTGACTTAGCGCGAGCATTTTTGTCTATGTAGTTTAGCTTAAGACACTGTAAATTAAGGTTGTTAAGGTGGATTATTTCAAAGTCCCATCTTAGTTCTTCTGATAGCAGGATAGCCAGGCCTCCCTTTGCGTGCCCTCGCCTTGACCTTATGGCCAGGGTATTAAAGATGAAATAGGTGTTCTGGTCAGAATTGTCGACGAACCAAGTTTCCTTGAGGCATACTATCGAAGGGTGATTACTAGAAACAAAGACAATTTGTCAGAGTCTAGACCCGCTATGTTCCAAGAGACTATATTTGGACTGTTGCTAAAAAATTCTGTGGATTGTATGAGATCCTGATAGGGCTCCTATATGTGCCAATCTCATTTTACTTTTCCTCAGGGATTGGGATGTTCCTAATCTTTTCATGAATATTGTGTGGTTTCTTAATTTTTTAAATGCCATCCTGAGGAAATTTAAAAAAAACTGTATTAAGCCCCCAGTTGTAGCTAGTCTCAGGGGTCAAGACCGTCTTAGTCTTTCAGTCCTTCAGGGTTTTACCCCCTTGATACTTCACAGATGAATAGCCTTCTCCAACAGGCTACTAAGTAATGTTTCCAATGGCTTCAACTCCAACAACTCTATTCCATTCTCCCAGGATTCCAAATACCCAGATTTAAGTTAGGATCCAGATCACAGAACCTCAACTGGTCAACCCGGGGTCTCACCAGATTGTCCCCCGCAAAACTTAGGATTGAGAGGGGGGGCAGGTTTGTACACAAGCTGCACCAGGTCCTAATTGATCCGCTTCCGCATGTAGGCAACCCCAACTCACCTCCTGCACAGCCTAAGAAAGTTCCTAGAGCATCCACGAGGCCACCCCCTAATTACTCAGGCCTGGAAATAGCAAATATTAAGCTGCAGGATACAGGATTCTGGGTAACGGGGAGCATTAATCAGTACTCAAAAGGACAAGTACTCGGGGTTACAAATAGTTGAAGAGTTACCTCCAACAGTTGTCCTCCAAGCTGCCTCCCACAAGTTCCTCGCGCCAGCCTTCAGAGGCTCCTTTACTCCTGCCTCTAGACCTCCTAGTATGATTGTAGGACCATCTGCGTACTGGCTGAACACATCACTATGGACGGGAAAAGGGTCTGGAGATGAGCAGCTTGCTGAAGCTCAGGCCGGCTCAGGGTCCAATCCCCTCACCTCGACGCCCGCCTCTACCGACAACTCTGATGGTACTAACTCCAGCCCCTCCCTCGGGCTGCAAGCCGCGCCCGGGCACACCTGCTGTGTGAGCCATCCGCAAGCCGCACCCGGTCTCCACCTCACTGCACCGGGCCGCCTCCGCAGAAAGGGATTGAACTGACTGCAGCAGCCGTGGACACAGCCGTCGACACAGGATCGACACGGGCCGGCTAGACGCGAGTTCCAATGCTCCAATGCTAAACCGGAACCAGAATCCCAATCCTTCTCTGTTCCATTCTCACTCATTTTAATGCCTCACTAAAGTTGTGGTTTTGACCTTAAAGCCATGAATAGCAAAATACCTTCTGAGGATAAACACCATCTTGAGAAGGTCCGGGCAATAACATCCCAAACTCTGCAGTTTAGTTGAAGGTCGTAATTATACTTCTAATGGATAATTTTGGTGAGAATTCTCATTGTTGCAGGTATTAATATAACAAGAACTGGGTGTTTACTTATGGAATATTATTTGTACTGGCCTACATGTAAAACCTGGCTCAACAACATGAACCTGGATGAATTTGAACCCAAATTCACCCAAAGCCAAGTCACTCATAAAACTGGGAAGGCCTGATACCAGCTTTCTCTACTAATAAAAGTGAAGCCATTCCTCTGATAAAGATGACTTCAGAACTGGCTTTCAAGTACTGATACTTTTGAAGCTGGATGGCGACAATGCCCTGTTCCACAGCTGCCAAGACTCTACACTGGTAAGGGCATCCTACAGCCAGAATATGCCTCTTCTAGCGCTTGAAAAAAAGTATGACACATCATCAATGCTGATGTATCTGCACTGGCTCTCTTTGATGGCCTGCACCATCTTCAACCCAGCTGCATTATATACAAAAACCTCACTCCCCGCACCCCTGCCTATTCTGGCTAACAAGCTCACCATCTCTGGTGGCTCTCATCACACCTGCAGCAAGGACACCATCAGACTGGAAATGACGAACTGTAAAAAGGAGAAAACAAGGTACAGACCTTTTTCATCTAAGCACAAAGGATCAGGCACAGCATCCCTGAATCCATCTGGACTACCCCAACCCTGCCCTAGTTAAGGAACGAGCTAAAGACGTGCATCTTTAGATAACACTACTTCATAATGGAGTATAAGTCCACATTCACTATTAGAAACCAGCTACCCCTCCTGTCACACATTGACTGCTTAGTGCTTCATTTGTAAAGGAATAAGTGGCAGGGCCCAAACCTTTTCTCATAAGTCGATTGTCAGTGCTGCCAAATGTCAGGGCTGCCGAATGCCAAGGCTGCCTTGTCTTGTCTTGACTCCTCCTCATGCCTCCATTATCCACCACACTACTCTCTCTCCACCTTTATCTCACTTTTGCAAGAGATCCAAAAATGTGCATGGTCATTTCCCAAAAACTCAGAATATGTGCAATTTTTCGCACCCGATAAATTAGAAACCACAGGCTGGCGCATTTTATCAGATGCGATAAACAACACCTTCCCTCCGGGCACTAGAAATAATCAGGCTTTAGAAGTTTGGGGTTATAGAGTTGTTACTGATATCATCGAGGGGTACATACATAATATGGGATATCCTGCAGCATACCTAATATTGTGATAACATGTATGAGGGATCACGAAAGTAACATCAAAGGCTCAAGCCCACATACATTATCAAGATTACAAAACAGTCGTGGAGAAACCAGGCCATTTTGCAGCAACCACCAAGTATGCTTAAAAAAACTCCTCAGCCGCTCCCAATTTAATTATGAATTATTACTCCAATAACAATATGATGAATTGTAGTAAGAGAAATTAGTACGTCAGTATGATTGATTTTTAACGTGATTGATATTATGGCGAACAAATCAATTGCGGGCCAATTTGAATGGGGTATTAATTGCTGTCAGTGCCCATGGAATTGCTTTCCACAGCTAACTCGAATGATGATTAAAGTGTTTGTTCTAGGCCCAGAGTTCAATGGCAAAGTATGCAATAATATTCCGCAGATTAAACTATGCTTATAAGAGCAACACAAACAAAATACGTCTTTCGGTTATGTGTGACGTCACAATTGGCCAAGTGTATTACAATCTTCTTCATGGGAACTCGGTAAACATTTACAGACCGGAATTAAAGTTCATGGGTAAGTGCTGCCCACCCACCACTCTTGGGAAGAGAAGGTGCATTCATTCACAGACACTGCACATTTTAAGAAGCACTGATAACGCCTGCCGTTTTGACTTTTGCAGACTGAAAAAGTTTTTAAACAAGCAGAAAGGGGGGTGGGGTGTATTACACATGTACAGTTCATACATGACTAATGAGACTTCATCCATGCAGCCCAAAGTGTCCTCTGCAGTTCTTTCTTCAAACATCTCTTGGGTGGGTAACGTTCCTTCTTCACATTATTTCAATAGCTTTGCAAAGTGTTATATAAAATGTGGCCTTTCGCTTAAGCAGGAAAAAGGGCAGCTTATTATAGCATATCCTTGCTGAAGTCAGTGTATTATCCTGTGTGTCCCCATTCTCTCTATGTCTGAGCTGGTGTCTGGAATGCTGAGAGCGAATGCTATAGTAGAATGTGTGGAGTGGATTGGAATGGAGTCTAACTACAACAGTCAGGACTGAGGGCAACACCATCGTGTAGCAGAGACAACAATGGAGTGTGTTCATCGCATTTTATTTGCACTGCCTAAGCATAGCTCGGTCTCAGGGGTGCTGCGCCGACTCCACTGGCTTCCCGTGGAACAAAGAGTCCGGTTCAAAGCACTGTGTGTTATTCATAAAGTTTTGACTAGCTCTGGCCCGGCGATTCTTAGAAACCTGGGCCACCACTATGTTCCCTCCCGTGCCCTGCGCTCTGCGGATTTACATCTGATACGGGTGCCGCGTTTCCATAGAGCCAGAGCCGGAGGCCGTTCTTTCAAGGTGTTAGCTCCCATTTTATGGAACTCGATGCCTCTGGCTATCAGGAGCATCCCCAATCTCTTGGTGTTCAGAAAGGCAGTAAAGACGTGGTTATTTCAGTAGCTTATTCATCTCATTTCTTCTCTCTCCGGTTCTCTAGTGCTGGGACGTCCCTTTGCTGGGACAGCCATGCGCTTTACAAAAAGCATAACATAACATAACATCGTATTATGCTGTTTTTCACCCAGTGTTAGGGTGATTCTCAATCCTATGATGTCACAAAATTTTATAGGTTACTTTCATCTTTATTTGTTCTGTTTAGTGCTCACATGCTACCTTATGGTTACCTCTGGAGATGTAGGAATGTAACGGCACACAACCAAGTGACATGTGCTTGGTTACCCATTATAGAGCATGCGTGTCATTTAGTAGGCACTTTGGGTTAAGGTACACACGTTTGATTAGTAGTAAATTATCCTTTTTCAGAAAAAATTGACATCAGGGTTGGTGATACTAGAGTGGTAACTTGGAACTCACCATTGTACTGGAAAGTCTTATGAATGGTGTTCCAAACCGGAAGTGGACCGTGGTTGACATGTGACCTACCGAATCTTAGCTTCTTGTAAGTGCCATTGGTCAAAATGTCAACACCCCCTCCCTTAGTTGTTCCATGATTTATTTGAATTGAAGTTAATGTGTACAGTTTGATTTAGTCTCCCTAGGATACTTGTTGAATATAATATCGACCTTGTGATCTGTGCAGTGTTTACTTCCACTTTTGTATATATCTATATGTCCACCTTTTATGAGCCCCGCGTTGTCTGCACTGTTTTTCATTGTACATACTGCACCGTACTTGTATCAGATGAATTACAATGCTTGAAACCTAGAGAAAGGTGGCTGTGATTGATTGCTTTCTATTCAACTGAAAATCATCTGACGTATGTTTTGGTTTCTGTATGATAAGTACATTACCTTTGAGCCACACAGTAGGCAATGAAGAGACAACTTTTGTTCAATGTGAATACCCTAGTCCCTGTGGGCGTAAAGAGCTGTCCTTGTCTCTTTTACACAATGAGCAGAATCTCAGTATATTGTTAAAGGCAGAGAGGGGCCTTAGTTTATTCGCACCATGTGGGTATGAGGAAAACACTGATGTTGTGCTTATCCATATAGTTGGGGATGCATTGTTTTGGAAGCTTTTCACTATGCCAGATATGAAGATATGACTCTGCTGGAAATTATTGTACAACATTCCTTATCATGGCTTGTGCTCATGGGAGGCAGATTTGTTTCCTGCGCATGAGGAGTACACATCTCATGTGCCATCTGTTGTGTATCCAACAGTTTGGCTGTGTCATCTTTTTTGTTCTTATGGAAGCGTTCATTGAGGGCCTTGTGCTTTTGGTAAGTTAAGCATTCTGTTCACAAAAAAGTTTGTGTTTTTATTTATGGACCTGGAAGTTGTTTTGTCTGTTGACTAACAGTTGTACTTGGCTCAGGGATGTTGCTGCAGTGATGTGTGTAATTAAGGAGAATGTAGTCCATGTGACACGGCCATTTGTGGCAGACAGCACCAGACAAGACCCTGTTGAGAAAAGGACCGATTATTGGGGACAAATTTGTGCACTTATTTGCTTTCAGTCTTGGCCCCATCACCTTGCAAACAAAACACACTAAACAACAATACAATAAATATTTTGCATTAATCCACCAACCCTAGGCAAATCAACCAAACATCTCAGCATCGTGCAATTATTTCCGATACGTCACGGTTGCCACTTTACAGTAGAAATTCAGAATCTCCTTACTTAATTTCCCAACCATCCCACTCCAAAATGAGGCATCATGATCACATCCCATCATTCTGAGCACACAAACCTTCTCATCATCAACCACATAAGGAGTACTACTGGCCACATCATATGACTGTTTGCCTTCCTATTTAATTAACTTGTCCCCAAACTGGAGTCTGCAGTTTCATTCTAACGGCTTAGAAAGCCATTGCAACAATGTTATAGTTAGTGTTGTCTGATTAGCGAGCTAAAAAGTGTGTATGGAGGTGCAATACTTAAAATAATTTGAAGGTGGTGGAAATATTGTCAAAGTTATAACTTTAAAATTTGTAACGGTTATGTACAGAAAAAACGTTTTTATAACTAAGCTTTAAACTTTTTTTTTTTTAATTTTAACATTTTTATTTCAAATAAAAATGTGTTTCAAATTTTAGAGTCCATTGTGGTTATGTGGAGTGTCGTAGAGTAGAGAGGAGGAGAGTGTGGAATAGTGTAATATAGTGTCATAGAGTGGAGTAGAGCAGCATATAGTGAAGTAAAGTGTCATAGAGTGGATTGGCGTCTCCTAGAGTGGAGTGGCATATTATGCAGTCTAGTAAAGTTTCATAAATTGGAGTGGTGTGTCATACAGTACAGTTGAGTGGTGTGTTGTAAAATGTTAAAGTCGTGTAGAGTGTTATACAGTGGAGTTTTGCAGGACAGAGTGGAGTACAGAGTTGTAAACTGTATTGTACATGCATAGAGCGGAGTACAGTGTCGTAGAGTGGCAATGTGTGTAGTAGGGCTTTATAGAGTGGAGTTGCAAAGAATGAAGTAGACTGTCGTAGAGTGGAGCGGTATAGAGAGGAGTGTCGGACAGTGGCGTAGAGTGGAGTTAAGTATCGTATAGTGGAGTAGAGTGAATTGTAGTTGATTGGAGTCGCATAGTAGAGTGTAGTGTTATGTGTAGAGTGTTGTGGGCTAGTGTGGCCTTGCATAGTATAAAGAATAGGAGAGTGTCATAGAGTGGAGTGGTGTGACGTACAGTGGAATGGACGTTCGTGTGGTACAGTATTGGAAAGTAAAGCGATACAAAAGGGGATGATGGACGGAACGTTTGAGCCAATCAAACACTCACCCCCAGTCAACTGATCTGGGTTTAATCCATCATCATTCTTTAGCTCACTCCACCACCCCAGTTCAGACATGGCCATATGCAAATCAGTCTGACCCTGTGCCTCATGGGAACAGTCCAGCCGAACTGCCAAGCCATGTCTTCCCTGGACCGGAAACAGCATCCTAGGACCGGTTTCTGGCATTCCAGCCGTCATCAGCCAGGCTTGCTTGAATCCAGTGGCAAAGTGAGCGGACCCACGTCTGGGCATACCCCCGCCAACTTAGGGCTGAACAAAGCGATACAAAGGGGATGCTGGACTGGAGCGTTTGAGCCAATCAAACACTCACCCCAGTCAACTGATCTGGGTTTAATCCATCATCATTCTTTAGCTCACTCCACCACCCCAGTTCAGACATGGCCATATGCAAATCAGTCTGACCCTGTGCCTCATGGGAACAGTCCAGCCCGAACTGCCAAGCCATGTCTTCCCTGGACCGGAACAAGCATCCTAGGACCGGTTTCTGGCATTCCAGCCGTCATCAGCCAGGCTTGCTTGAATCCAGTGGCAAAGTGAGCAAGGGACCCACGTCTGGGCATACCCCCCGCCAACTTAGGGCGAACAAAGCGATACAAAAGGGGATGATGGACGGAACGTTTGAGCCAATCAAACACTCACCCCTTGGCAGTTCGGGCTGGACTGTTCCCATGAGGCACAGGGTCAGACTGATTTGCATATGGCCATGTCTGAACTGGGGTGGTGGAGTGAGCTAAAGAATGATGATGGATTAAACCCAGATCAGTTGACTGGGGTGAGTGTTTGATTGGCTCAAACGTTCCGTCCATCATCCCCTTTTGTATCGCTTTGTTCGCCCTAAGTTGGCGGGGGTATGCCCAGACGTGGGTCCCTTGCTCACTTTGCCACTGGATTCAAGCAAGCCTGGCTGATGACGGCTGGAATGCCAGAAACCGGTCCTAGGATGCTTGTTTCCGGTCCAGGAAGACATGGCTTGGCAGTTCGGGCTGGACTGTTCCCATGAGGCACAGGGTCAGACTGATTTGCATATGGCCATGTCTGAACTGGGGTGGTGGAGTGAGCTAAAGAATGATGATGGATTAAACCCAGATCAGTTGACTGGGGGTGAGTGTTTGATTGGCTCAAACGTTCCGTCCATCATCCCCTTTTGTATCGCTTTGTTCGCCCCTAAGTTGGCGGGGGTATGCCCAGAAGTGGGTCCCTTGCTCACTTTGCCACTGGATTCAAGCAAGCCTGGCTGATGACGGCTGGAATGCCAGAAACCGGTCCTAGGATGCTTGTTTCCGGTCCAGGGAAGACATGGCTTGGCAGTTCGGGCTGGACTGTTCCCATGAGGCACAGGGTCAGACTGATTTGCATATGGCCATGTCTGAACTGGGGTGGTGGAGTGAGCTAAAGAATGATGATGGATTAAACCCAGATCAGTTGACTGGGGGTGAGTGTTTGATTGGCTCAAACGTTCCGTCCATCATCCCCTTTTGTATCGCTTTGTTCGCCCTAAGTTGGCGGGGGTATGCCCAGACGTGGGTCCCTTGCTCACTTTGCCACTGGATTCAAGGAAGCCTGGCTGATGACGGCTGGAATGCCAGAAACCGGTCCTAGGATGCTTGTTTCCGGTCCAGGGAAGACATGGCTTGGCAGTTCGGGCTGGACTGTTCCCATGAGGTACAGGGTCAGACTGATTTGCATATGGCCATGTCTGAACTGGGGTGGTGGAGTGAGCTAAAGAATGATGATGGATTAAACCCAGATCAGTTGACTGGGGGTGAGTGTTTGATTGGCTCAAACGTTCCGTCCATCATCCCCTTTTGTATCGCTTGTTCGCCCCTAAGTTGGCGGGGGTATGCCCAGACGTGGGTCCCTTGCTCACTTTGCCACTGGATTCAAGCAAGCCTGGCTGATGACGGCTGGAATGCCAGAAACCGGTCCTAGGATGCTTGTTTCCGGTCCAGGGAAGACATGGCTTGGCAGTTCGGGCTGGACTGTTCCCATGAGGCACAGGGTCAGACTGATTTGCATATGGCCATGTCTGAACTGGGGTGGTGGAGTGAGCTAAAGAATGATGATGGATTAAACCCAGATCAGTTGACTGGGGGTGAGTGTTTGATTGGCTCAAACGTTCCGTCCATCATCCCCTTTTGTATCACAGTATTGGAAAGTGTCATACAGTGGAATAGAGTATAGTGGCAAAGAGTGGATTAGAGCATTATAGAGTGGAGTGGCATAGAGTAGAGTGCAGTACAGTGTGGTAGAGGAGAGTGGAATTGAGTGTCGTAGAGTTGAGTGTCAGAGTTGGGTAGAATGAAGTGGTGTAGAGTGGAGTAATGGAGTGCAGTAGAGTGGAGTAGTATGTGATACAGTTGAGTGCAGTAAAGTGGGATGGAGTGGCATTGAGGGAGTTGTATGGAGTGTCATACAGTGACATAAAGTGTTGTATAGTGGCATAGAGTGAACTAGAGTGCTGTACACTTGCATAGAGTGGAGTAACCTGTTGTACAGTGGAGAGCTATAAAGTGGAGTATTGTGTGGTAGAGTGGAGAGGCGTAGATTGTCGTTCAGTTGAGTAGTGTCGTAGACCTGAGTAGATTGGAGTGGCATGGGATGTAGCTAGGTAGAGTAGAGTGGCATACCGTAGAAATGCATTCAGTGAAGTACAATGGAGTGGTGTATTGTTGAGTAGCATAAATTTGAGTGGCTTACAGTGGAGTGGCATAGACTGGAGTGGAGTAGAATGGAGTGGGGTAGAGTGAAATAGCATACAGTGGAGTGTGTAGAGTGGAGTGGTGTCCAATGGAATAGCGTGGAATGGAGTGGCGTACATTGGAGTGTCTTAGAGTGGATTTGGGTACAGTGGAGTTGCATACAGTGGAATAGCATACAGTGGAATGATGTAGAGTGGAATTGTGCATAGTGGAGTAGTATACAGTGCAGTAGCGTAGACGGTAGTAGTGTACAATGGAGTGGAATACAGTGGAATAGCGTACAGTGGAGTATCGTAGAGTGCAGTGGAATAGTGTACAGTGGAGTGGCATAGAGTAGAGTGGAGTGCTGTACATTGGAGAGGGATACAGTGGAATGCCATGCACTGGAGTGGGATAGAGTGGAGCTGCGTACAGTGTAATGGTGTAGAGTTGAGTGGCATACAGTGGAATAGCGTAGAGTGGAGTACAGTTGAGCGGCATACAATGGAATAGCATGTAGTGGAGTACCGTACAGTGGAGTGGGATAGAGTGCAATGGCATGCAGTGGATTGGAATCCAATGGAATAACGTACAATGGAGTGGCATAGAGTACAGTGACTTATACTGGAGTGTCATAGAGTGGAGTAGAGTACAGTAGAGTGTGGTAAAGTGGAATGGAATGAAGTGGAATAACGTGGAGTGTTGTGGAGTCCCGTGCAGTGATATAGCGTATAGTGGAGTAGCATACAGTGTAGTGGCGTAGACTGGAGTGGCATACAGTGGCGTGAGATATAGTGGAATAGCATATAGTAGAGTGCCTTAGAGTGCAATGGCATCTAATGAAGTGGCATTGAGTGGAGCAGAGTATACTAGAGTGGCATAGAGTGGAGTAGCCTTTAGTCTAGTGGCATACAGTGGAATATCGTACAGTGTAGTGGCATACAGTGAAGTGATGTAGATTGGAAAAGCATATAGTGGAGAAGCGTATAGTCGAGTGGTATATAGTGGCTTGGAGATGACTCTAGTGGATTGCAGTGGAGTGAGGTAGAGTGGAATACCATATAGTGGAGTGGCGTCAAATGGAATAGCGTAGAGTGCAGTGTGTACATTGGTGTGTCGTAGAGTGAATTAGCGTACAGTGGAGATGCATAAGGTGAAATAGCGTACAGTGGACTACCATTGACTGGAGTAGAATGGAATAGCGTAGAGTGATATAGCGTGGAGTGGCATACAGTGGAGTGGCATACATAAAATATGAGATATGTACAGTCAAATAGCATACAGTGGAGTGGTGTATAGTGAAGTGGCGTACAGCAGAATCGCGTATACTGGAGTAGCATACAGTGGAGTTGCATACAGTGGAGTAGCGCAGACTGTAGTGGTGTATAGTGGAATACCATACTGTGGAGTGGAGTAGAGTGGATTATTATAGAGTGAAGTACAGGGGAGTGGCGCACGGTGGAGTGGCATAGACCGGAGTGGCATACAGTTTAGTTGGGTAGAGTGAGTGCCATATAGTGGAATGTAGTAAAGTGTAGTGGCGTCCAGTGGAATAGCATAGAATGTAGTGGCATGGAGTGGTGTACACAAGAGTGGCATAGAGTGGATTAACATACACTGGAGTAGCATAGAGTGGAACAGTGTACAGTACAGTGTCGTAGATTGGAGTGGGATACCGTAGAAAAGCGTGGAGTTGTGTAGAGTGGAACAGCGTATAGTAGAATAGCGTAGAGTATAGTTAGACTAGAGTGGCATACAGTGGAGTGGGTAGAGTGGAATAGCATACAGTGTAGTACTGTAGAGTGGAATGGCATCCAATGGAATAGTGTAGAATGGAGTGGCATTGAGTGGAGTGCCGTACACTGGAGTACTGTAGAGTGGAGTAGTGTACAGTGGAGTGGCATACAATGGAATTGCGTCTAGTGTATTGGCATTCAGTGGAGTCGCATACAGTGAAATAGCATACAGTGGAGTGGCGTACATTGAAGTAGCATAGAGTGGAATGGGATAGAGTGGAATAGCATATAGTGGCATATACTGGAGTGGCGAACAGTGGAATGGGGTATACTGGAATACCATACAGTGTGAGGGCATAAAGTTGAGTGGTGAAGAGTGGAACAGAATAGAGTTGAGTCGTGTACACTTGAGTGGCATACAGTAGAATACCGAAGTGTAGAGTGTTGTATAGAGGAGTGGAGTACATTACAGATGTAGGTGAAATTTACCAGGAATGTAAATTATGGAGTAACACAAAACAGTAAATAGTTTTGCCTTGCATTTTTATAGATTTACAAAGCAATGCAAAGTCATGCATGGTGGCCTTGCTTTGCTTTGTAAATCTGACTTAAGTATTGCATTGCCTATGCAACACCATGCGTGACACAAGGGTAGCACAATACAATAGTGCAGATAGGGCTTAGTTCTATATTGTGCCATGGTATACCGGGGTAACTTCGCGGTATAGTATGGTACATGGCAATGACAATTAAAAGGCAGCCATATTCTTTTTACTACAATATGGCTGTGTTAGGGCCTTGGATATAGTTAACTAGTAGGCTTTATTGTTGTTCCCTGCCTATTACCACTTTATTAAAGTGGTAATAGGTAAAGAATTTTTAAATATTTTTTTTAAATATTTTTAAATCTGTTTCAGTAGTAATGCGCTAGTACCTATTAAGTGTGTTTTAAAAAAAAAAATCTTTTTTTGTAATTTTTTTAATTTGCGTGGTAATTTCTAGGTGTTACAGCGGGTACTGTGTAGGCTTTTTTAAAAAATATTTAAATATGTAAAAACTCATAAATACACTGAAGTACACTATTTTGTAAAATTTAGTGAACATATATATTTTTTAAATACTGCAGTGCTTTCGAGGTAATACCACGGCACTCCGTACATTTAAAAAAAAAAAAATATTGAAACGTATGAATATTTTCCCCTACCTATTACCACTTTAATAAAGTGGTGCTAGATAAGGAAAAAATATCAAACCTAATACTTACTTATATTTAAGGGCAATACGCAGAACAAAGCCAAGGTGTACCTAAAAACAACATGGCAGCCTTTAACTTTTGTAAAGGCAGTCATTAGCCAATCACATAATACCTTGTCATCACTACTTAAGTGTCATAAATTATGTCATAGAACATGTCATGGGTGATGTAATATGTGAGGTCATAAGCAGTACATTGTGGGGGAACAAGTTATAGTTGGCTCTTCTAACTATAACCGGTGAATTTCTGTGTGTGTTTTTATTGTTCAAAACGTTAATGTTGTCATGACATATTCACCTACTATAACGCTACTTTAACCTTTGTTTATCTCCGTGAATTTCTAAGTTTTTTTTAAACAAAAATAGGTCTTTTTATCACACCTAACTGTAACGTTATTTTAATCTTTTGTTTTTTCAATCAATATATATATATATATATATATATATATATATATACATATATATTTTATTTAAATTCTTTTTCCACGTCGATTCTCGATAACCTGACAGAACATCTACTTATAAGGTTCAAGATGGGAAAATGAAAGCAAATGCAAGGTAGAAAGAAGACAGATGCTTTACATGTATTGAAAATTGACAGGAGATTGTGTTACTGAAAATATGCAAATTTTTGAACTATCTATAAATCTAATAGCTTTAGTCTATTTTCGAAATTGGGTTGTAAAATGTACTGTTTGCTCCCATTTCCTACACTTTTCTTAGGGGAGAACCACTCCACTCCCTGCAAATTCTACTACGGAGGGTCTTCTCTTTCTGCAGACCAAGATGTATTGTAACATTTCACAAGTGTCCTTTCAGAACCTCCTGCAACTTTCAGTTAGTTCATTTGGAAAATTGTGCTGTAAAAAGCACTATTTGGCCCATATTTTTTAATATTTGGCCGTGGGATTTATGTCTGACCTTTTGAAGTTTACCATCCATCGCTTCTGCCATTACGCAGGCAGTATTCAAATGCTTGCCTGATTGATGCAGAGGAAAACGCAATTTTTCTTTTTATCCCTTGCTACTAAAAAATCTCCCAAAGGACTTTAACTGGCAAAGCTTTCAGTCTCATAAATCCGTCGAACTCAACATCATTCTTTTCCTGTTCTAGTCAAACGTGCACTTTTTTGCCAGAGTGACTCCACCTGACGTTCACCTCTGTTAAACATAGATCAACTTCCTCTTTTAGTCTAAAACCATGAAAACATTTAAAAAAATCTTTTTTAATAACCCCACCGCAAAAGAAAATATGTCTCCCAATTTACCCAATAACTCTCTTTAATTGGAATGTTTTTTTCTCACTTCTTTCAACTCCTAGTCTCTGCACAGGAGTCCAACCTTCTGGCATCTATGCCCACTTATGCACAGTTGAAAGCTTATCCCACTAGAACCACATCATATTAACACTGCTTAATTTGAGACGGTGGAGTCATTTATTTTGGGGACCTTCCTGTTCAGACATTTCTTGAGAGCAAGAAAGGAAATATAATTGAAAGGGAATAGAAGAGAAAGACAGGAAAACAGTCTCAAAGGGAGAAAGGAGAAACCTGTGAGAGTGAGATAGAGGGAAAAGGTGCGTCTGGTGGTGGATTAAAGAGACCTGATATATTCGGGGCACAAAAAATGTAATATCGCCAGCCGTGGGCTTTTGAGAACAGCTTTGGGCACCGGCACTCATGTATTTTTTTTTACAAATTAAGCACTTCCTATTAAAAGCAGTAGTCGACATTAATGTTATGGCACTGCCGGAATGATCACCAATTCATTAATTCCATTAGAAATCTTGTCGCACCTACACTCCATTTCTCCATCCTTCCTATGTTAATACGATTCAGGGGCCGATTACGATGCGGTAAGGTTTGGCTCCGACCCTTGGTCGGAGCCATCCTTACCGCATCGTAATGACCGATTCGGATTCCGTTCCGACCGAGCCATTTGGATGGGCTCGATTGGAAGGGAGTCTGAATCGGTCTTTCGGATGGCTTATGACGGGCTCGGAGAGCCCGTCTGCCATCCGGAAGGCCCACAGTAATCCCCCGGCCGGCTCTTTCCGGCCGAGGGATTTGGATGGGCTCTATTGGAAGGGAGTCCGAATCGGTCTTTCGGATGGCTTATGACGGGCTCGGAGAGCCCGTCTGCCATCCGGAAGGCCCACAGTAATCCCCCGGCCGGCTCTTTCCGGCCGAGGGATTACGATGGCAGTTTCCCACTGCCTTTTTGTGCCGGCCTTTCCGGCACAAAAAGGTATTGGGAAACTGCTTTGGGGGCCCCCATGGGTGCCAGGCCGCCGAATGGCGGCCTAGGGGGCACCATATGTTGATCCCTGCACCCGGTGGCAGGCCCCTTGGGGTGCCTTCCACGGGGTGCAGGGATGAAATGCACCTCTGCATTTAACAATGCGAGCATGCATTCCATTCGGAATTCATGTTCCCATTGTTAAATATAGGATTTTGAACGAACAGGGTTCAGTCTCATCCTAATTGCAGGTCTGGAACCGGCGACAAGAGGTCGTTCGGGTCCAGTTCCTGAACAATGTCAGAGGGACTCCGATCCCTCCGACATCGTAATCAGGGCCTTTGTGTCTATTGTTTGTTCCCTTACCCAGAAAGTTTCTCTAATCAAGAAACGTTCTCCATATCTCTGTTACATAATCACATGATCAGGGACCTGTGGGTTCTGAAGCTGCCTGTTAGAACTGGGGGTCTCTAGTTGGCAGAGGTAGGTACCTTTGTCCAAATAGGGACCCTTGCTTCTAGTCAGGGTAAGGGGGTACACTCCTGAAATAACCCCTGCTCACCCCCTTGGTAGCTTGGAACGAGCAGACAGGCTTAGTTCAGAGGCAGTGTGTAAAGCATTTGTGAACACATACAGTAATCCAGTGACAACACTACAAATGGACACCACACAGGTTGTATTATAAAAATAAGTATCTTTTATATAGATTTACCACAAGACCATAAACGACAAAAATAATCCACAATACTGTACTTTAAAGATGGTAGAATTAGCTTGAGTCTCTTAAAATGAAAATGCGACACTTTGAGTTCAATGTACCTTAAGATGCGTAACGCAGGGCAACGAAAAGTGTTGCAGGGAAGGTGATGCGGTAGTCCCTTACACGCAAGGACGGTGATGCGTTGAAGATCTGGTGCAAAAGAAACAAAGTGGCGTCGTCTTGAGGTTGCGACAACGAAGAGGTGATGCGTGCACGCCCGACGGCCGTGGGGCTTTTTCGATGAGTCTTTGGAGCCGCGACAGGCCCTGCACACGCTTCCCTGGCGATGCGACGGTCGACGATCTTCTCCTGGGATGCGGGGCGCGCCTCGTGTTTGCGATGTGTCGGCGTCTGATGCGAGGTCGATGCTCTGCCCCAGGGATGCGACGGCGTCACTTTTCTCCGGTGCTGCGAGGCGCTTCGAAGGATGCGAGGGTGTCAGAGGCGCGCTTCTTCGGGGATGCGCCGGCGTCTGATGCGACGTCGACATTCTTCTCCAGCGATGCGGGAATCGGCGGCTGCGGCGACACGCTTCTTCGTCTTGAGTCGCGCTTCCAGCTCCCAGAGACACGCAAGTGTGTCAGAAGGTCCAAATTCCCAGCAAGGGAATACAGGGGAGCTGGTGGGTGAAGTCTGTTGTCCCTGATACTTCAACAGGAGGCAAGCTCTGAAATCAAGCCCTTGGAGATCCTTCACAAGTTGATGAAAGTACACACAAAGTTCCCTTCTCCTTTCTTTGGCAGTCAGGCAACCACTGCAGGCAGATCCCTCTAGCTTAGGGATAGTCTTCTCCTCAGTTTCTTCTTGGTTCCGCTCCTCAGCAAAGGTTTCTTCTTGTTTCCCAAAAGTGATCTAATTTCCTAGGGGTCTGGGTCCCCTTTTTATACACCTTTTCTCTTTGTTCTCTGAAGGCAGAGAGGCCTTTGCCTAGTCCAAAACCAGTTCTGGTCAGTCCTGGAGCACTTTATTTACAGGACTCCTTCTTTCCTTTCAGAATGTGGGGCACAGTGCTCAGCCGCCCAGCAGGGGGTGGAGCCAGCATTGTGGAAGGCAGGCACAGCCCTATTCAGACCCAGGTGCAACTCCTCCCTCCACTCTGGATGCAGATCTCTCTATTCAGCCCTGTGCTGACTCACCCTGCCTCCTGGAGTCCCCCAGCCCCTGTCACTCACAAACCCAGAGAAGGAATACACAACCTAGCAGAGGCAGGCTTGGAAGGTTAGGCAAGAAAATACCTACTTTCTAAAAGTGGTATTTTCAAACACAGAGGGGTCGATTCCGATGTCGGCCGGAAACACACCTAACAGTATTCGTCCGGAAAAAATACGAGCCGAACGCGTGTTTTCCGACCGACTCGAACACTCTACCGAACGAACAAGTACGATGTGCATAACAGCCCAGATTCCGAGCGAGCCGTACTTACCCATTCCAGCTCCTGTTCCCCGCCCGAGCCGGATCCGTAAACGCCGAATCGAGTCGCACGGAACCAAATACACAGCATCTTCCGGCCGGACTAGTACGATGCGTCTCCCGTACGCGCCGAACTCGTCGCTACGTACGGCACGTTTGAGCATCCGGGAGAGCTGCACATAAGCTCCGATTCACGCCACAAGACGATCCACGGCGACGAGACGAACAAGCCAGCGACGAGTACGAGTCGAAGACACGAGAAACCCGAACGAGACGAACCAACCATGAATCCCATCGCGCAGGTCCTACCAATACTCTACATCTATTACCGGGACCGGCACGGACGCGTACGGCGCAGACGGTAAGTCAAACACCCACAACACAAACAAACGACACGTACCCGAAATATGGCACACACACATAGGGATGCACAAATGACGTACACAAGCAACAGCAGAACCATAGGGGTGGGATGGCCAACACCAATGCCATACACACCCATAGGGGGATGGATGCCTACCACCAACACCACCCTACAACTACCCCTACTCATGGGTGGCTAGATGCCTGCCACCACCCCCCCCCCCACTCATGGGGGGCTGGATGCCTACCACTACTGCCATCCCTACCCATAGGGGGCTGGATGCCTACCACTACTGCCATCCCCACCCATAGGGGGCTGGATGCCTACCACTACTACCATCCCCACTCATGGGTGGCTAGATGCCTGCCACCCCCCACTCATGGGGGGCTGGATGGCTGCCACTACTACTATCCCCACTCATGGGGGGCTGGATGCCTACCACTACTACCATCCCCACCCATAGGGGGACGGATGCCTACCACTAACACCACCCCCACTCAGGGTGGGCTGGATGCCTACCACTACTACCATCCCCACTCATGGGGGGCTGGATGGCTGCCACTACTACCATCCCCACCCATATCGAGTTGGATGCCTACCACTACTACCATCCCCACTCATGGGTGGCTAGATGCCTGCCACCACCCCCCCCCACTCATGGGGGGCTGGATGCCTGTCACTACTGCCATCCCCACTCATGGGGGGATGGATGGCTGCCACTACTACCATCTCCACTCATGGGGGCTGGATGGCTGCCACTACTACCATCCCCACTCATGGGGGGCTGGATGCCTACCACTACTACCATCCCCACCCATAGGGGGATGGATGCCTACCACTAACACCACCCCCACTCAGGGTGGGCTGGATGCCTACCACTACTACCATCCCCACTCATGGGGGCTGGATGGCTGCCACTACTACCATCCCCACCCATAGGGGGCTGGATGCCTACCACTACTACCATCCCCACTCATGGGGGCTGGATGGCTGCCACTACTACCATCCCCACCCATAGGTGGCTGGATGCCTACCACTACTACCATCCCCACTCATGGGTGGCTAGATGCCTGCCACCACCCCCCACTCATGGGGGGCTGGATGCCTGTCACTACTGCCATCCCCACTCATGGGGGATGGATGGCTGCCACTACTACCATCCACACTCATGGGGGGCTGGATGGCTGCCACTACTACCATCCCCACTCATGGGGGCTGGATGCCTACCACTACTACCATCCCCACCCATAGGGGGATGGATGCCTACCACTAACACCATCCCCACTCAGGGTGGGCTGGATGCCTACCACTACTACCATCCCCACTCATGGGGGCTGGATGGCTGCCACTACTACCATCCCCACTCATGGGGGCTGGATGCCTACCACTACTACCATCCCCACCCATAGGGGGATGGATGCCTACCACTAACACCACCCCCACTCAGGGTGGGCTGGATGCCTACCACTACTACCATCCCCACTCATGGGGGGCTGGATGGCTGCCACTACTACCATCCCCACCCATAGGGGCTGGATGCCTACCACTACTACCATCCCCATTCATGGGTGGCTAGATGCCTGCCACCCCCCCCCCCACTCATGGGGGGCTGGATGGCTGCCACTACTACCATCCCCACTCATGGGGGGCTGGATGCCTACCACTACTACTATCCCCACCCATGGGGGATGGATGCCTACCACTAACACCACCCCCACTCAGGGTGGGCTGGATGCCCTACCACTACTACCATCCCCACTCATGGGGGGCTGGATGGCTGCCACTACTACCATCCCCACCCATAGGGGCTGGATGCCTACCACTACTACCATCCCCACTCATGGGTGGCTAGATGCCTGCCACCTCCCCCCCACTCATGGGGGGCTGGATGCCTGCCACTACTACCATCCCCACTGATGGGGGGCTGGATGCCTACCACTACTACCATCCCCACCCATAGGGGGATGGATGCCTACCACTAACACCACCCCCACTCAGGGTGGGCTGGATGCCTACCACTACTACCATCCCCACTCATGGGGGGCTGGATGGCTGCCACTACTACCATCCCCACCCATAGGGGGCTGGATGCCTACCACTACTACCATCCCCACTCATGGGGGGCTGGATGGCTGCCACTACTACCATCCCCACCCATAGGGGGCTGGATGCCTACCACTACTACCATCCCCACTCATGGGAGGCTAGATGCCTGCCACCACCCCCACTCATGGGGGGCTGGATGCCTGTCACTACTGCCATCCCCACTCATGTGGGGATGGATGGCTGCCACTACTACCATCCCCACTCATGGGGGGCTGGATGGCTGCCACTACTACCATCCCCAC